>JAPSGF010000026.1:3147509-3411779 GCA_035772895.1 Perdix hodgsoniae
GGAAAAGGGAAAAGGGAAAAGGGAAAAGGGAAAAGGGAAAAGGGAAAGGTTTTAAAAAAAAAGAAAAATAAAAAAGTTGACAACAAGGAACCAGAGATTGAAGCATGGCTTACTGTGGCATTTCCTTAGATTAATTTTATCAGCGAAGATTAAACTTGTAATCTTAAAAGATGTTTCTACTCCTTAAGGAAAAAAAAACCCATTAAATTCACCCAATAAATGCTGACAGAATACAGCAGTAAAAACCCAGCCAACCAAAATCAGAAATAAAACCAGAAGTAGGATTAACAAAATTCTGTGATAAAATTGTTTTAATCTTCAGAGGTTTCCCTAACCTAAGCCTTTCCCCAGTTCAATCGTTCTTTAACATTCACAGAATTATACCTCATTGATATGACATAACTGTTGAAAAAAAAAAACAGCCAAACAAGAAAACCGTAACAAGAAGAACAGAAGAAACATATGCTGAATGACATGGGAACAGGTACACCTTCATATTAGCAATCACTGTACCAGCATAGCCTTTGGTGACATTCTTATGCCAGCAGAAGACAGCTTTGTTGGCTTAGCTGGCATTGGTTGAGGAAATGATCATAAACAGAAAAGTAAAAAACCTTCTAAAGCAGCCAGTATAAATGAGATTTGTTATCACAACTGATATGTGGCACAGTGTAAGGCCAACAAAATGTGTTTGATTAAAAAATAGTTACTTTTGTTTGTTTTTAAAGTCCAGTTCTGCATTGAGAATTATTGCCATTCCCTCTGTCCCCAGGTAGGACACATTAGGTACTCTGACTCCTGAAGTCTGTGGCAATGGAACAAAACATCTAACTACAGGGCACTGCAGGTACCTTCAAAATGTTGCGTTTGCATTATAATAGACTCTATTAACATTCACCTCATCTGAAAGGTCATAACTCCTATCTCAGAAAAGCAAAATGTCTTAAACTATTCTAACTTAAATGCTAACAACTGCCTGACAGTGGCCATAGTGTCACCCTGACATCCCAGGAAGGTGTTACAGCCCAAGCATTGCACCACCAACAGCACACTGTGACTAAGGGCAAAGCTTCAATGCCCACATCCCAACTGTCACAGACCAAAATTAAAATATTCCACTGATTGTTTTGCTCTCTATCACCTGGGCTGTTATCCTCCCACAGCACTGCTGACAGCTTGTTTCCTGGCTTTGCTTCCCAAAATAAGCCAAATATTACAGCAGAGAGTTTACTGCAACATGTAAAATCAAAACAATACATTTCTATGATACTTCAGGGCTCATTTACTGGTACTTCATCTGGTAAATTTACTTTAAAATTCTCTTAAAATAAAATTCAATATATTTTCACTCACTCTCCTCCACTAATATTTGAGAAAAGCAAAATGATAGGTAGGATCTTTTATTTCATAAAATGTACAAAGAATATTTATTCCATTTTATTTTACTCAGACAAAACCTTATCTGCTATCAATGCTATCATCCGTTATGTGAAAACTGCAACAGTAAAGAATATGGAAGCCAATCAGTTCATTAAAAACAGACCACATCATATTACTTTGCAATAATTATCATAGCAAGTTTATAATAAGTTTGGGTTCAAGTCATAATTACCTTTTGCCTTCTGATGCAAGTTACTGCAAAGTTTATTATCAACATCATGATGAAATGATTGATACGCAAATCTGCAGATACTGTTCCAGATTTTTATTAAATCTTTAATTTAAAAATGCATTAATCTAGAGGGCTCCCAGCACCGTAACTGGTACCTTTATTCATGTTTTGGTCATTTAAAGAAGTCTGAAAACAACTCATGGCATCCACATTGATTAAGCAGGTTAAATTTAACCTACCTCTACCTCTAGTTCTAGCTCCTTGCTTAGAGCCATTATAGAGCCTGCTTAAGGATACATTTAATAGTCTGCTAGAAAAAATATTTCCAAGCCCAAACTGATTTGCCTTCTTCTAGTCACAAAACTTCAGACATGTTTCTTTAGAACCTCATTTCAAAAAGACTATAAATCTTTTTGAAAACAAATAACTTAACTCTCTTTTGTCCTTAATCAGCATCAGCTATCTATCTAGTCTTCAACTGACAAGGAAGAAATAGGACATTAATTTCGAGCCATGCACACATTCTGAAATCAGATAGTCAAGTTAACAGTCATATACTGCAGTAGTCAGCTTACACTGACTTGGATTTAAAGGCTCAGTACATTGGACGAAAAAGCTGAAAGCACTCTTTGGAGTACACAGCAGAAGTGAAATTTAATCCCCTTATGACACTCCTGACAACAAATCTCACTTCCTAATACTGTATTTTAAAGGCACTGACGATTTTTTTTTCCCCTGCATTCTCTGAAAAATGAGGAGAATTTAACTTAATACTACCGAGGATAAAACTTGACTTTATGTAAACCAGAAGTTATTTCTGAAGTAGAAAAGTATTTATTTTTGTTGGTATTTTTATATATTTATATAACTTGAAATCTGTAAATTATCTCATACCAAATTCCTCCAAACTACCTGTTTTTAAAAATGCATGGTTATTTCCTACTCACTGGACTGAGAATTTTAAAACTATGGAATAACAATCTACTGCCTGGAGTCTAAGCTTACAACTACTGTTTACATGGGTTGACAATGATAGGCCAAGGGAAATGGTTTTAAAGTAAGATGGGGAAGGTTTAGGATAGGTATCAGGATGAAGTTTTTCACCCAGAGGGTCGTGACACACTGGAATAGGTTGCCCAAGGAGGTTGTGGATGCCCCATCCCTGGAGGCATTCAAGGCCAGTCTGGATGTGGCTCTGGGCAGCCTGGACTGGTGGTTGGTGACCCTGCACATAGCAGAGGTGTTGGAACTGGATGATCTTTGAGGTTCTTTTCAACTGAGGCCATTCTATGATACTAAGTAATCAGGTGTGCCTCACTTCTCGTTTCACTTTGAACCTTGTCCCATGGTGACATGGACTCAAGGCACCACACTCAGTATTGAAACAGTTATGAATTTTGAGAATACTTCATATTGTATAGCTGCATTTTATGACAACTCTATATGAGAGCTTCTTTTCCTGATTTATAGCAATTGAAACCAAAGCACCATGTTCCAGCCAATATCCTAATAACATTCTCTCTCTCTCAAATAACAACAACAAAGCAACAACAACAAAATACAGATTCAGAAGTGTACAGCTTTTCTGCAATACTTCATTCTTAAATTCCTTCTAATTGTCAATTTTTGAAAAAGTTCATGGGAGCACAGAATTTTAAGATTTATGAGGATTAACAAAAGCAGCACCATAAGAAATAAAAAAGCAAATCTAATTACTGATTTAAACTAACACAAAACTAATAACTAACTTAATTCCCACTCTCCACAGTTTGGGTTTTAAGTATCTGATATATCTCAGATGTCTCCCCCCATGTCCTCCACTCCCTCTATCACTTTATGTCTCTTGAAAACTGCAAGGCTAAGGGAAAAAAGAGGCAATGTGAGAAAACTATATATAAATGTTTAATCATTACTGATGAATCTGCTGCTTAGCTTTTTGAAACATACTGATGAGAGAACGATCATCATTTTAATTATAACAAATTTTAAGCCAACCAATCATCTGAATTGCTCGTTCATCTCTTCTGACAAAAATGATGAATTCTATGTCAGATATGAAATCTTTCCCTTAAGCTTCTTCAAATCAACAGGAAGACCACAAATTGAGCCTTCACTGTTCTCATACGCCCTGCTCTGTTAAGCATACTCACTTTAGTTATTGTTATAAAATAGTTATACAAGATTTCTTATCAAGAAAGCTTTTTGAAAAAAAAAATCTCTTCAGAACTACTACTGAGCACTTCCAGAAAGTATATGCTCCAGACATTGATAGCCATACTGTTATTTCAAAGCACAATGTATCGTGAATGCATTACAGAATTAAGCAAGGCTTGTTGCGACAGAGCCACCTGACTCAAAAAATTAAGATTAAAAAGAAAAGGCACAGGAGTTACTGTGGTTAAAAAGCTTTATATGAAATTGGAATCAGGCTGCTGTGTTCACCAGAAAACAGGAGGATGTGGATTGAATCTTTCTAAACAATCAGCTTGGAATATTCTTTCCAGAAATCTTTCACCACACAGAATTCCCGTCTTTTAAGGGAAGTAAAACAAACATTACATCTGTGATACAAAAGGTAGAATAAGTTACCCCTCAGGTGATTCTGTACTGCAGCCTCCAAACAAACCTCTTTGAAAAACAAATTGCTTGCAGCTTTTTCTCAAAAATGAGTACTTTTTGACAGCCCAAATTCATGACTTCCATCACGCATTTCAGATGTTGAAAATTACTACAGTGTTAGCAATCTTCACACATCCTAACTGCTCCTTCCAAAAAAAATAAGTTGTTTTATTGTTTATCCAGTCTTTGTTTACTGGTTCTTGAGAAGATCAGCCCATATTTAAAATATCTAGTCAGCCATGCATGGAGAGCAATAACTGTCCTAACCACAACAGCTTAAGATATGAAGTGTGAGGCCTTACTGCCTTTACATTTAGCGTACATAACTACAAATGCTAACACAAGTCATAAAATTAATCATCCTTTTTTATGACTTGTTTTATTGTATTCCTATTCCACAGTAACTTTCCAAAGGCAATAAATAAATGATACAGTACATATGTTTGCCCTTAAAATTTGCTTTTACGATTATTATTGCACTTAGTGGAGGTTGTAGTAGCTAACTTAATTTGCCTTCCCAAGTCCAAGACCATTGCTATAACAGGCATTATAATAACAGGTGTATTTTTTTCTACACTTTTTTTAATGGTGACAGATAGACTATTGCAAAACAGAAATCAGAATAGAATTATTACTTTTGTATACAGCTCTTCTGGAATGCTATCTAAAAGGTGTTTCTCCCTTGAAACACATTGCATTGCTTTTGTTGGAAGACTGTATTTTCACTTTTATTTTCCAAAAAAAACCCATAAATTTGTTCAAGCAATAATTTGTAGGAATTTGCTAATGGCATCATCTCTGAAGATGAATGCATCCTTTCTTTTCATCTAGCTCTATTTAAGTCATTTCATTTTTGTCATGATGACTGTTTTTCTGGTGAAATTTGTTGAGAAAGGTGCCTGAAGGTTTAGACAACAATACAGTGTTTATTCTACAGCAGATACAAATTAAGGAACACAGAAAGACACTATTTAGAATTATTATGCTAGTGGCACAAAAAAAGGCACAGAATAATACTGCTCCTAGAGCCTTGATGTTTAAGCAGTTCAACAAGGCCTAACAAACTGTAATAACTGCTCCCTAGTGAAGATACCTTAAGCCAGTGGGATTTTTTTAGTCAATAGCAAGAATTAGAGCTTAATGCCTTACACTAAGAGACTTCGTACATCAGATATTGACTTATATTAGCTTAGTTATGTAGTTATACCTAACTACAGTAAGGTAGCCTATGATAAAGGAACAAGTGTCTTTTTTGAGAACATAAGTTCTATTTTTTTCCACAACCACTTCTAGAAAGCTATGCAAAACAACCATAAGGATAATCCGCTAAATCTCTTGGCAATATACTGTTCTAGAAAACAAATGTGGAACACTGGAAGAATATCTCATAGTTAAGAGAGAAAAAAAAAACATTTGAAAAGCATTACCTGTACTTGACATTTGCACAGGTATACACTTGTCTTTTTGGACTCTATTCTCAGGTATGGAAGCGAGTTTTTTGGCAAGTGCTGCAGAAATTGGTTGCACTAACAATGTAGTGAGGTTCAGTCGATGTTGCCTGTAGTTTCCATCTTAAATGACAGAAAGAGCAATTTAGTTAATTATAATTAAGAATTTCTGAATAAAGTGTAAACCAAGTAAAAACCCAACCATCTATAATACATATTAAGACATCAAATTTAGATTATCAGCCACTATTTTCTTCTTACCTTACTGAAAAAATATTCCTATAAGAACGTTTACCTTAAAATTACATGTAGATCTTACATTAAGTAAAAAATAGTTCCACAAGAAAAAAGCTTTTCAGAGTCCAAGCAGATGGTAGATAGTGTGTGATTTAACAAGAAAAAAATTACTGTATAGTTAAAGCAATCAGTGAAAATAGAATTACTGATCAGAAGCAATTTTCAAATTCAAGAAAGACTGAACACAACATTACAGGGAAAAGCAGATATTTAAACTGCTTGAAATCAAACAGAAGTATCTGTGTGCACTGAAGGACGTTGCTATTGATAAGCTTGTTTGCTTTGCTGTAGATGTGAAAATATTTAAATATTATAACAGTTACACTACTTAGCAATATGCGTTTAAGAGGAGAGCCATTTTCACACAAAAAGCTTTTGTTCGTGAACTCTGGAAAGAACACCACGGAGGATGCAAGTTGATGAAATACTACAAGCTGATGGAGTGTGGTTCCTTTAACATACAAAGAAACCTGGAAATTTGAATACACACAATCCATTTCAAAGAATACAGTTTGATATCTCATTCACTCAATGAGTATTCAACACAGCTGAGGTGACTGCCTTATTTTATAATTGCAGTTGTTTTTATGATGGAAGGTTGAAGGTGCAGATGAAAGAGGTGTGGAATAAAAGCACACTGAACAGATAGGTACATATCAAGTGGAAGGAGGTACACTTCAGAAAGCAGCAGAATATCTCATTTACATCTTTAAGATCTTTAGAAACAACAGCACAAGCATCACTGTAGCTGAAGATTTAAGCATATTTTAAAATGTCTTTCAAAATAAATGAGTTTCCCTATACATCCGCGAACACTGAAGCTTGGGAAGGTTTCTGGAGATAACAAGACATGTTGGGAGAACAGCTGACATAACTGTAAGAGAAGGCAAACTCTACAAATGGAAATGCTCTAACACACTTTGAGACAAATCATTCATATATTTTTCCTGAATATTTTAGTTGGTCTAATAAAAGCACTGTATCTTCCCAAGGAAAGCAAAAACCATCTTGCAGACAAAAAGCCCATCATGGAAAGGGAGAGGAAGTTCACAGCATGGGGCAGAAACCAGCTCTGCAAAGCCTTCTAATATGCCTGCGCAGAAGAAGCTATCAGAAATCAGCAGCAAATGTTCTAATAAACTTATAGAAAATTACAAGCAGATGTGTTGTAACTGAACCGCAGCATACACAAGCACATGCATCCTCCCTCTTTTGTTTTATTTTTTGTGTCAGAAACTCCCAAGACATCTTCCAACTTGCCCTCAATCATAATGCAAAAATCAACCAATGCTTTTACATTTAATTATGGAGAAAAATCCGTTATTCATTTCAATACATAGCAGAGATCTTTTCAGTGTTCACTTCTTATAAGTGGAAAGATGAAACTGATCCAAAAGTGATAATTCAGGTGTTGTTTCTTTTTTTTTTCTTCCCTTATCAAAGCTGGACAGGGCTGAAAATCCCTGAATATTACTTCAGTAAATTGATAACAAATTCAATTTGCTCAAGCTTTAGCAGTTTATTTCTAGAATCAAAAAGAATCCTGAAATGCCCATCCTAGTAATGTAACTGAGTCACTATTTTGTCTACCATTTGTCAATCTGCAGCCTATATTACAGGAGCAATGAACCTCAAAATGCTGTAAATGAAAAGCATCTATCCCTTCTCCATTTATCCACAACTTGAGCTTCACACCTGAACAGACTGTGAAAGACACCCATTTTAGAACAACTCATAGGAGAAAACTTCTCATGTTTAAAAAATAAATCATTTTAAGGTATAAAGTACAGTTTAATGGACAAAAAAATATTGATCTGAGCTACAGAAAGGGAGGCTTACTTCATCTGGAAGAAAAACTTCTGAATTACAAGAAGTCACGACGACTTGTGTCAGCAGGAGGTACAATATCTACAACAGCAGTCAGGAACAACACAGTTATTGTTCATCTCTTCTCTGAGGCAATGTGCTAGATTAGATGTCCACCTGATATCTGTCCACCTGGATTCTATGAATCCTTATCAACTGAAAAACTAATTTAATTAAGAAAAAAATTAGAACAAATACTAAAGCGCTTTAAGGAAAAACTCTGGAGTTACTTTCCCTCTACCAGCTATTTCCTAGCAATCACAAGAGCATCTTTGTCCTACGAGATGTACACAAAGCCATCTGCATCAGGAATCAAACAAGAAAGATTCAAAACCTATCCCCCATGTGAAATGCAGTTTGTATTGAATAATTTTGAGACTTCCTGGGCTGAAGTCTTCCCGTTTGTTTTTAAATCACGGGCTTGGTCAAGTATCAACTGCAAAACACAACTCAACTTCACAAGGAAACTTGACAACTAAGAACTTTGTGAGGTTTTCATATCATCTTTCCCTGTTGAATCCTCGGAGAACACAGCACTTTCAGGATCTGGGAATTGAACAAATGCTTTGAGAATAATTGAAGATTAAGATTTTGCTTCTAATTAAAATTTCATTTTATAGCATCAAAATAGTTCAAGAAACAGAATTCCTTACTCTGCAATTCTAACAATACAACTGTGCCTAAAACTGCTATTCATTTAAGAAGGACTCCAGAGAATATTTTGTAGTGGAGGAAGAAAAATGCGTTAATCAATTATTAAGTTTATTTGGGGTGTGGAAAAAGAGGTGATCTTTAGTAGGTTTCTGACACAGAGCAAGAACTGCACTTTTCCAGTTACTTTGTTTAGGGTTTTCTTTTTTACTGTAAACCCATTTCCTGCTCAGTCTGGGTTGCAATCTTGTAACCTAACATTTCAGTGTCATGTTGTATAATTTACTGATGTTAGTAACTTATTCTGAGATTTCTAAAAAGGCTTTATGAGGACAATTTAACGTGTTCAACAAGTGTTACTTGTGCATCATATTCCACTCAATTCTGTATTAAAGTACAATTTTATCATCACTTCAGTGACCAGTCAAGCCTGAAATCAGAGCACAAGAAATAGAAGAGATTTAGTCACGTCATACTTCTATACTCAAAAGAATTTTACTTTATCCACTTCTCCAGGGTTGCGCAATTTGCCTTTTATTTGTAAGAGCTTATGGTATAGGAATCAACTTTCTGTTCACTTCTATTTAAATTCCACATTCAGAAAACACCATATTTCATCTTTAGCCGTTTATTAAAGTTGCCCTCTGCCAGGATCTGATAAAACAGAAAGTTAATACATAAAACTGCCTAAGAAGTTTACTGATAAAATTCATTACCGTAATTCTGACTATGACCAGAAACACTGTTTTAATGACCTTTCCAAAAAAAAAATCCCAAATTAAAAAAAGTCTGACTGAACACTGAACTAGAATTGTATATACCCACATCTTTGACTTTCTGTTGCATCAATAATAGAGCAGTAAAGTTTTGAAATATCTGAAGTGAATGGCTCATGAATTTTTCACCTTAAGCTTAATGGAAATATGACAAACAGTTTTATGCTGAGAATAGAAACTCCAAGAAGGACTTCAGAGCACAGCATGAGAGTAAATTATGGTGTTAAAAGTGAAGTGTATTTGGTCAAATAAGATGGCTCTGTCACTCATTCGCTTGGAGTGAGCAGTTAGCTCAGTGAAAGCCTGTGGAAGAGGTATTCTTCCACATCAGCATTCCTAGCATGTCTTCTGTGTTCCCCTTTGTATACACTTGATCTTGTATTAACCATGATCAAAACAAAGATATAAAACCTGACATATCTCAGATATTTGTACAGTTCGTACTTTGAATGTATACACCCTCACACAACTACACTTACATCTTCAGCAGCTGCTAAGTTTCCACTAGATCTTATGAAGCTAGTCACAATTTCTTTTTTCTCAGTTAACCTATGGTTTTGCTGACCTACGTCTAGCCCCATGCCAAGACTGAAAGAATTGGACAGTGCTTGCTACAGTGAGACTCCATCAGCTGATCAGTGACTCTAGGTCTTAAACCCACATTGCTTTTATTAATAATAATTCTGCTATGCAGCAGCTATTTCACTACATCTTCAGTTACTGTTGTTTACAAATATGTCCATAAGAAATATTACTATTAAAGACAAGATTCTGACATCACAAAAAAGCAGTCAATAACACTTCTAGTTAATATTGCTAGAAAAGGCTTGCACAGTCACACTGGTTAATTACACAGCAGAGATTGAAAATTCTTGTTTCTATTTTTGCACCTTGGTCTTCCAATGAATAGCTCCACAACGTAATATTCTTTTAAGACAACTCTTATTGACTTCTATGTACTTTTCATTGGCTTTATTAGCAAGAGTGCAGCCATACCAAATTGCAGATTTGTTTCAAGAAGATTCTTTGAATTCAGAACCAGTCTAATCTCTGATATAAAACTGTTCCTACCTACTACAATTTTCATATTCTCCGAGTAGAGTAAGATATACATTTTTACTTCTTAAACTCACTACTAGAACACTGTTCTAATAAATTGTTTTTGTCTGTCCCTTTTTTTGCTTTAAATTGATATAGTGAGAATGCTTATTCAGACCAAAAACGTTGCTCTCCAAGCACTTTGGAAATGAAAACTCTGTGAAAATACTACATCTTCTCAACATTTGGATGTCAAAAGTTAAATATGTTGCTTTCTGTACATTGCATAACTCTTCTTTCATCTTTCTAAAACAAATAATGTTCTGTGGAAACTGGTATTCTGACCGCTGTGAACTAAAAATCTTGCTGATCACCCTACGATGCTCAAAATGTTTTTAATTAATAAGAGGGAGAATAACTTAGCTTTTAAAGTCTTGGGCAGTATCTTGTTAAGTATAGTTGGGAACAACTGGTTGAGGAACAAATTATTCAAGAGAAGAGCACAACCTTGAGTACAAGTCCTTGGAGCAGAAGTGATAATAATCATTTTCCTGTTATATCTTTAATCAGCTCTCTATAGATTATTCACCAGAACTGCACTGAGAAATATTTGTCAGTTTAGAAGTTTACTGCTTCACTAGTCATTAGCATGGTAGGAACAGAAAAACATTGGCTTCTCCTGTGTTTAAAAGCAAACAAACTAACCAACCAACCTTTGATTCCGTAACCAAGGATTTTAACAGCAGCCACCAGTCAAGACTTTCCAAGCAGTTTTACAGGACATCAAGTATGAGACTGTAATGATGTCAGCTGGGATACAGTTAATTTTCTTTGTAGATACTACATTTTGATGTATGATGCAACGGTTTGGATTTTTGATTAAAATAGTGTTGACAACATGCTGACAGTGCATTGTTACAGAGCCGTGATCTTTGTTGATCCTTGTGGTGCTCTGCCAGTGAGGGATTGGCAACCACAAGGAGCTGGAGAGGGCTGATCCAAATGGCCTAAGAAATATTCCATGCCATTTGACATCATGCTCAGCAATAAAAGCTGGGGAAAACAAGGAGGATGTGGATGACTTTTGAAGTGACGGCATTTATCTTGCCAAGAAAACATTACACACAATGATCCCAGCTTGCCTGGAAGAGTCTGAACATCTACCTGCCAATGGGAAGCAGTGAGTTGCTTGTTTTGCTTTGCTTGCAAGCTCAGCTTTTGATTTACCCAGTAAACTGGCTTTATCTCTACCATGAGTTTTCACACATTTTACCTTCACGATGCTCTCCTTATCCCAACTGAGGAGAGTGAAGGAGTGGCCTAAAAATTGCACTTTCCTGTCTCAGAACAAATCACTCTGCCTTAATGTCTGCTTAACATATTTTAAAAGTACTGTCAGTCTCGTTTCTTTTTAAGATAAGTGGAATACAAAGCAACACATTTATTTTGTAACAGCAAAACCGCTTTGACACATTGACGCAAAAGCATCCAATTATTTCATTTCACTTCTAAAAAAAAAATTATAGCAACAATAAAAAAAAAAACCAAACTTTTCACAGTGCTCTCATCAATTTGAATACCCTTTTCCACTTTGCTTGTTATTATGACTAAACATTAAAATGACAAGAACTAGACCGAAAAAAGAAAAAAAGCTAACTTAATGTTTCCTTTAGACCCAGTGACATGGAAGTAAAATTTTTCCTATTACATATCAGTTGCAAAAAGGGAAGAGCAATTCTTCTATAGGTTAAACATAGCTAATATATATATATTAATGTCCTGGTAACAACAAAATATAGCAGGGGTGAAAAATTCTAAATACTGAATATCAATACATTTATTTCATAAATCATTCCCTTTAGGTAAAACTACAGCATACCTGCAAGTCTGTTTCAAATGTCCTTATTTATTCACAGAAAACATTTCCCACACTATTATCTGTACTGCGATCTTAAATTAGAATTTGGAAATTATTGTATGTCCACGCGCGCACGGGGGAGCACAAATCAAACTGATGTACTAAGCTTGACAGCAGTAGCTTGACTGGGAATGAACACAGAAAATGTGCAGTTCCTTGCTTTGGATCATGCCCCTTAGTTCTTTTTCTAAGCAAGAATTTTGAAAACATACAAATATACGACTAAGGTACTACGTAAGTAGCACAAAACTCTTCCCACACTTAATAGTTTATAATATAGTTTATAGAGACACTTTACTCCTTAACAGGATTAATTGACATTCACTCCCATATTTTTGCCTTCAAGGTAAGTAAATAGTGTTTCTTTTAAAAAATAACTTTACAATACTTTTTACAAATGCAGTACCATATTCTAGCTAGAACCTACACAGTTTTTGATGCTGATCTCCTTTTCTTGTCTGGAAGCAGTTCATAGTGAGAAAAGCAGTAATTACAATAATACAGCAGCTCTAGTATTCAGAATGAGCAAACAGCTTTTCTCTAGTTTACAGCTAGGTACAGTAATTGGCAAGTAACAAGTTCTCTTGGGCTTTTTGAAAGACTGACAGTTGCAAGAATGAGAATAGGGAATGACTGGTATCAGTCAGTATTTTATGTTTGCACAGCAGTATTCTTCTCACTCCTGCAGAAAGGATCTAGGTAGCCTCCAAGCATGAGTATCAAGTCATGCAAAAAGGCACAAAAGAGCCTGCTTCCTTTCCTGTATGAATTATATTTCCTGTAAAGCATTCCAAGACATACGCAATTTCTGTCTCACTCAAAAGTTAATGGGCTGGCCCATTAGCTCGTTCCTTCATGAACTAAATCTTGTTCTTCCGTACCAACGATGGCCACTGTGTAAGAGAAACAACAAATATAGGAACAAGAGACTAACACAGATTTCTTTCCCTCCAGCGATGATCAAGACTATAAATAGTAAAATAACTCTTGCTTAATGTGAAGTATGTTTACATCAGCTAGCCTATACATCAGGTTACATATGCTATCTTGAAAACGACTGTTCTGGATAAAAACAAGCATGACGTCCAGCTTACCCACAATAATGAGATTTATTATTACTAAAAATAATAAAGGTCCTATAATGTTCTACAAGAAATTGAAAGGAAATATAAAATCTCTAAGAAAACACCGAAAGCGACACGTTTAGGATACCAATTACTTTCTTTATAACATACAAGTAACATTGCAATGATTCACAACCACATCTTGTCTATATATTTGGTCAATAACATAAAAGTGTACACGTTACCTGTAGTACATTATGCTTCTCTTACAGTAAGATATATCTGTAATTTATTCTTCCATATTTGAAACTATGTGAAATCATGTTTTGGCTTTGGTTTTTTACAATATATGCAGTCATTAAAGGGTGCTGAGGTTTCCCCCTTTTCTCATAGATTGTTACCCTTTCTTCTCTCACAGTACTGCCATAGCCTGTGCCAACACAATTGCATCAGTAGCCACACTACGAACAAAATCAACAAACTTTCTTAAAGTTCCCTCACCTGTATCACAGCAGTCCTCTCAACAGATAAATCACATGTGTAGGAGGCAACCTGGGACAATGAGGTAGACAGGGTAAAAGGACTTCCTCCAACAGTTGTCTCCCAAAGCCTCATATTGTCAAATCATAATTACAGAGGATACTCTTGACCTCTGGACATAAAGACAATGTTAGAATCATAAAATGGTTTGGATTGGAAGGGACCTTTAAGATCATCTGCTTCCAAACCCCTACCATAGGCAGGTACACTCCTTCTAGAGCAGGTTGCTCAAAGCCTCATCCAGCCTGGCCTCAAATGCTTCCAGGGAGAGGGCATTCACAACCTGACTGGGCAACCGGTTCCTGTGTATCACCACCCTCAGAGTAAAGAATTTCTTCCTAATATCTAGCCTAAATTTACCCTCTTCCAGTTTAAAGCCATTTCCCCACATCCCGTCACTACGTGACCTCCTAATAAGTCCCTTCCCAGCTTTCCTTTAGGCTTTCTTCAGGTACTGGTAGGCTGCTATAAGGCCTCCTCAAGAAGCCCTCTCCAGGCTGAAGAGCCCCAGCTCTCTCAGTCTGTCCCTGTAGGAGAGGTGCTCCAAACCTCTGATCACCCTTGTGGCCTTTCTCTGGACCTGCTCCAACAGCTCCATGCCCTTCTTGTGCTGGGAGTTCCAAAACTGGATACAGTACTCCAGGAGGGGTCTCATGAGAGCAGAATCACCTCCCTCGACCTGCTGGTCACACTTCCCTTGATGCTACCCAGTATACGGACCCTGCACTTGGTTGTGTTAATGTTCCTTCATGCAGAATGATGCTTAAATATGCACATCAATTCAAAGTTTATTTATGGCTTTAAAAAAAATACAAAAAATAACAACCAACCAAAAACCTTAAATTTTTCAACTTTCTCTAGTAAAAAAAACCCAACACCATAAACTGACCTCACTTCTTTGTAAAGGAACACTGTATCACCTTAATTTTAATAAGATAAATCCTGATACTACAATCCCCATTAAAAAAAAGCAAATTTATTACTGTGTAAGGGTCTGGTTTATAAAATAACTGGTAAATCTAGCAAACATTTAATAGCTGAGTAGTGACTAATAAGAAATGAGATGTTAAGCACAGATTAGATCTTATGAGGCAGACGCCTCTACAAACAATCATAGCATCAGATCCAAAAGTAACAAGAATCACTCTGTCTATTTTAAATGCAGAATCATAGTACACATGCTGAATCAGCCTCCTTTATGTATTTCTCATTCCTTCCTGCAAGGGTTTCAGTCACTCAACAGAATGCCTTCTCTGTTTGTCAGTAAGTAATAAACCACATGCAAGTTTACATAGTCTTATTGACTAATACCTACAAAGTGATAATTTTTCAGTTGATATTCAGAAACACTTCTGGAGTGGTATGTGATGTATTTACATTTATTCTGAATAGATATTATGACAAGGTAACAACTCAGATTGCATTCTAGTGTTAAGGTACATAGCTGGATTAATTTTTTTCCTCCTTGCCTCTATGCTATGCTAATGAATGTCAAATCAGGGATGGCCTGCATTGCTTTCTCTTCTGTCTGCACAGCTCTGCAGTCCCCCATGACCACATCCATTTTCTTATCAGCAAAACATTTCTGAAATTTTTCATTCATAAATGTAGATATTCAGTTAGCATTTAACTTTTGAAAAAAAAAAATCACTAAGACAAATTCCCTTACTTTCTCTTTTGAGTGCCATCTGTTAGGCTTCTCCTTAGAGAAATTAGCAGGTTTCCATACTGGCACTCTGAACCGTAAATATGCCATCATCTACAAAGTTATGAAAAAAGTCCCTTCTGAAAAAGATAATAGTATTATATAAAATTACCAGAAAAGATTGAATTATATACAGAAAGTATTGTATAGATATTACATGAAGGCTCTTTTGGCCCCTAAAAGGCCGACAAAGGCAGAATCATAGAGCAGTTGAGGCAGAAGGATCCTGTGTAGATGTTAATGCCAAGCAATTGGGTAAGTTTAGGATAAATTTCTTCCCACCCATATTCGAAACCCAAAATCTAAACCTGTTCACATCTCATATCTGTTTTAACCCATCACTGTTAAATCCTATAGTCTCTACTCAGTAGAACTATACATGTCTCCAAGAAGCAGAGAGAAAATTTATCTCCATCTTACAAATAATAGAATTGAGAAAATCCTCATATGAAGTGAATACTATTCCTTGACTCTGAATGCTATATTTGTGCCATTAGACTCACCTCAGACTTCTTCAGTAGGAAGTATTATTCACCCACATCACTCTACCACTGTTGTAAATCTCATTCAGCACTTATTTCAAAACACATTTGAAAATCTAACCCTAACACTGCCTCTACTCTGATTCTATTACATTTTGGTCACAATTCAGTTCATAGATTTTTGCCTGAATTTACAGATGGATAAAGTTCAGTAATAGCTTACTGACTTCACAGTAGATAATAGATGCCCTTGACCCCTTTATACTGATAGGCAAAAGCACGGACAGGTATACAGATATATGGTTGAATGCAAGAAACCAAGGAATACAAATAGAAAAACACACACACTAACTACAGTGTGTTAAAGCATTGATTTTCATAAAAGAAATGTGTCACAAGGAATCATCACTGCTATGTTATGTCACCTGTTTCTCAACACAGGCAGTAGTAAACACAAGGGTTGCTCTGAAAGTCACATCTCCTATTTTATTACATTGGCCCAAAATACCAGAAGTGGACGTTGGTGGTGTGGCAGTAGGAGCTGAACTTTCCCACCAACATTCACTTAAATTTGGAAATGCGATTGAAGGAAAAGGTATGTAGTTGAATTCCTCCATGTAAAAAAAACTGACATTCATGAATGCCTGCTGAACGTTTATGGAGACCAAACATGGATGCTAGTGTGAGACAGTGGGTAGTGTGTTTCAGCAGTGGCAACATCGATGCGAAAGATGAGCCGTGTTCCAGATGGCCATGCACAGCTGTCGCACAACAAAATGAAGAGAATCTTGATCAGCTCATCCTTGCAAATCAGCTAATGGGTGTGACTATGTTGAAAAAAGTATTTTGTAGCTGAAAAATTTCACTGTCAAATAGTGTTATTGTGCTCTTTGTTTATGTTGTAGCCTCAGTGGAATTAAATAGGAGGCATTACTTTCAGAGTGATCTATGTAGATGCTGTATTTGAAAATTCCATTGGCACCATCTCATTAAAGTGACAGCCTGTACAGTACAATTCTTTACTGTTAAAAGTACTCTATTTCATATATGTGTGCAAGCTAGAATCCACAGTTTTGTAATTAACTATTATATATATATAATAATAATATATAATAATAGTTATATATAACTATTTCATGCCAATAGATTTGAAAGAAGAAAGTTGAAATTTGTACTCAAATACATTTTCTGCTCAGAAAAAATATATATTTATAACTATAACCACTGAGTGGATGAATATTACTTTCCTATGCACTCACTTCTAACAAGATTTCATTCTCAAAAATAGAACGTTGTATGTGATCACCTAAGTCAGTAAGTCAGAACTGACTGAACAGTATAGCTCTCCATTGCTCTTCACCGTAAGGACAAAATTCAAGTATTTCTTCATATGATTTCAGGTTACCAATACGTAATTTCATTTTATTGACTGAAGTTCAACTTCAGTACACAAGCCTAATATTTAAGTAATAAAGGAACAGAAAGCAAGAATACTATTTTAGTCTGTAGACCCACTTGATTTTTTTTGTTGTGCCTTTACTTTGGATGTGGATTTTACACTGGCATCAATATCATCATTATGTGGAAAGAAATTAAACACTGTGAAACAAGTGAAAATTTACTAGATAAAAAAACACAAGGTACTGAATTTATTACAAATGTATATTAACTAAAATTAAATTTTAGTTAATTTGAGCTTAATTTCATGAAACAATTCCAAGTCCTTTTTTCCTCTCAAATGAACCAAAGAGGTAGCCGAGGACTAAGCACAGAGAGGGCATTTGAAAGATATTCAATTGCTTTGTTGACAGTCACAGCCATCCGAGCCACAAATGTTGAGTAAATTGTCACAAGCAGCTGCTGAAGAGGTGGTACATGCATTTTAATTAAGCAGATGTATATAAAAAAGACTGCGTGTTTGCACTGCAATGATTTGAGAGGAAAGAGAAATGAGAGACAAAAGAGTTTTCTTAAAAAAAACCATCTGCCCACCTATTTAATTCTGTTGTCATAAGAAGTCAATCTTAAGGGTGGCAGTTGAAAAAGAGGCACTGACTCTTGAGAATCGTTAGAGGGTTGAGAGGGAACACAAAAAGAAAACTTGAAACAATCAATCACTCAATTATTTAATATATCAGCAAGAACTTGCTACAAGATAATATTTATCTTACTTACAGAATCCTCTTCTATTTCTAATTAGACAGTACGGGACCTGGATTAATGATACTTCAAGTACCTATGGACTTAAATAACTTAATCACAACATTACATTTTGAGTTATGTATGCAAACTCAATTGTTTAAATAATAATTTTGTCATCAGAGCTTATTGAGCAGAAGGTACTTAGTTTAATAAGATCTTAGATTCATTGGGTTAATTATACTTCCTTTTAAAAAATCCATTCAATAATTTTCTGTCTCACACTGTAAGAAAGTAGATATTTCAAAGCTTGTTTTTTTGTTCAACTCTAAAGAAATAAAAGAAGCCAGAAACAAACCTATTTAAAATCTAATGAAAACTGGTGCTTTTTTTCTGCTACTAGTTGGAAGTGTGCTTGCATTTGTTGGTTCCCTGTAGTCTAGCAAACTTACTGAAAATAAAACTAATTTTCTTTTGTTCCTATGATGTCTTAGCACAATACAAAGCTCAACAAACACACACAAGCTCAATTACTACTGTTTTTCAGTTTCATTTGGAGTCCTCCATATTTATGTGCCCTCGATACCTTTCATTTATTTTTTCAAAGTTGCAACTAGAAATGCAGTTTCTTAAGAAAATACACGTAATGTACAGGGTTGATTTCATAAAATCATTCCATTTAGATTCAAAGGTTCTTAAAATAATCTGTGGCTTCCTACATGCATAGGAAAAATATTTGTTTTGAAGAAATAAACCACGTTACATGAGCCTGGTGGAAACTGCATTAGGTGCCTGGGCACCCAATAAGTCAGTGTTCATCATGGAATATTTCCAAAAGGATTCATCAGGCAACAGAAGCAACTGATGCTGAGTCTGTTATGCATTCTTATTCAACACTGTACTTTGAAAAGCTTCTAAAATCCCTGACTGAAGTGTAAGAAATCCTGCATGCAACAGACAAAGTCCATACTAAATTCTCCTTAACCCAACTCCGAATCACACACACACAATATCTTTTGCACAAGCTGCCACAAGCTTTACAGAACAAACTCATTTTATTATGGTCAGATAACTTGACATCTTCAACAATGTGAAGCTACAGCTGAATTAGAATATGCAGCCTAGGGCTGGAAATTCTTCAAGTCCAGAAAAGTTAATAGTCCACAGAATAATCAGTAGATTGAAATAATTCAGATGAATTTCTGAACCTGGGAGTGCCTCTTCAGAGCAACTTTTATTTACCTAAATCCCTCATTAGCTTTAATGCCATTCTGTGAGGTTCTCTTTCAAGGATACTTTCATCCGTGGTGCTTCCTGCCTATATACAACTTAAAAAAACAGCAAAAGCAATTTCAGAGGTTTGATTGAGGTTGGCAGATGTAGTTACCCTAAATGGAACACACCTGCAATTGACAGCTAGAGGGTATTTATTTCAAATGCAAAATTGTAAGAGAACTCACTGAGAGGCACTGCAGAAGCAACTTTTTATGACCAAATGCAATTCTAAAGTACATCTGCAATTGGTTATGAGCTTTTTAGCACAATTGTTTAGCTTGGATTATTTAGAGAGTCAGTCTTGCAATTTTCATTGGATTGTATCTGCAATTTTGCAGAAATATTCTTATTAAACAATCTACGCATATCTTGAAACGGCAAAAGGAAATCAAACAACTGGTATAGCGTTGATTATTTATCATGATATTTTGGTAATTAAGCACGATGCACCACCTTATCTTAAACAGTTAAATAACATGCAGGACTTAGATAAAACAGTTATTACATACTATTATCTTCACTGTTATTTTTGTGGTCAAGAACTATACTACATTTTTCGTGAACAGATGGAATTACTCAGTGAATGGTTTATAGACAACAAACAGCAGCAATAGCTAAAAGGAAAGCAAGGTCAGGTATTCAAACGTACCCCAACACAACCTAGCAATAATATCAGTCTCTAGAGCTGCTCCTTCCTAAAGCAAGGGATTCAGTTATCCTGCTACAGCTAAGCACCACTACCAGCTACAGTATAACCTCTACTTAAAAATGGAATCTTAGTTGCATGTTGCTCATGAGGCAGAGGCCATTACCTTAATTCATCGTTTCAGAATAAAGCACATAATTTACTGAAAAACAATTTATAGATATTTGTGGCATGTACTAAAGAAATCAGAAGTATAAAACACAAGTAACAGAGATTAACAAAAATTTTACTGCTCCTGCTTTAGAAAATCACTGAAGATATTTGTCTATGCAAAGTAAATATATGGATTTGTAAAATTCTTCAGCTCTGGAAAGGCATTAACTTTCTCTTCAAAACAGCACTAAATTTCATTAACTGTAAAAGTAAATATTGATTAAAGTACCAGGTGTATCAGGGAAAAAACTTGCTAGTTTTTCAAGGTATACTCCTGCTGACAGCAGTACATGATTCTCTTTGAAGTAACTGAAAAGTTTGGTTACAATAAATAACAAGTAATGGACAATAAAGAGCAAAATGTCAGTTTGTGAAGGCAGACTAAAATGTGTCTGCCTTTGCTAATGTCTTCAAAATGCTTACTAGAAAAATTTTAAATAAACACAAGCTATATAAGGAAGGGGATAGATCAGCTAACATTTTGCCTGATTTAACAGAAACTAATTTAGACAGAAGTTGTACTATTAACACAACAAAAGAAGTTTGTTGGGTGTTACAGATTACTAACCATACTTGATGTAGTATTGTAGACCCCATGAAGGAGTGAGCAGATACATAAATGCAGTCTGAAATATTTTACACTACTAGCAGTGAAACATGCCAGTGTAAAAATAAGCCAATTATATACAAAATCTTGTTTGAGTATGAGATTAAAAAACAAAAGCAAATATTGCAACAGGGATGTTTATTAACAGCTTGTCCAAAGGATAAAGAGTGGGTTCTCTCTGTCTTTCAGTTCAATGTCATTAAGCCTTAGCACGTAGTATGAAAATAAGAAACAACACCCAATTTAAAGAGAATAGAGTTTCTGAATGATAATAAGAATAAAATGTTAAGAGAGTCAATGACAGCTGAAAAGGATGTGTGGACATGCACTGGAAAACTGAATTTATTTTCAAACACCCAACTTCAAAACCTTTTCTGAAATGCTGTTGCACCAGGTACACAAACATGACATTTTTTATCTGTATTCACTTGACCTTGCAGTGGTTTAGAAGTGGAAATATTCTGACTGAATTCTGATCCTAAATTCAACTGAAAACTCCTAGAAACTTTAAAATAGCTGGAATTTGAGAATGTTTCTCCAGACTCAGACACCTCTCTACTATGTTCATTCTTTAAAAGCAATCACAGAAGTTTACTGTAATTCTGAAACTATATATGAATATTACTCAAGAGATGATTTTTTTTTCCCTCCATTAAAGACAATGAAATATTCTTTGCAAAAAACTGTTTATGTGTAACAAGTTTTTTGGAGCCATAGTGTGGGAGTATATAATCTCATAGCTATTTGGAGCATAAGAATTCAGTATGTATTCGGGTTATTATAAAATGCAAACCGTTTTTTTCCAGTGAGAATCCAAGGAACTTAATGTATCAGACAAACATACTTACAGTAAACAACATGCTCCTTCTAAAAACTGCCTTCTGACTGTAAAGACACTTTAAAATGAATATACTGTCAATCTAACTTCCAGGACAGAATGTTTTGAGATTTGAAGGAGTCTGTTCTGCTCTTACCTTTCAAGTGAAGTAGCAACTAACATCAGAAGTTACATTGTAGAACAAAACCATTCACAGTTGTCAATACTCTTTGGTACAAATATATGTAAAAACACATTCCACTGACATCTAACTGAACTAATACAGGCAATCAGATGGAATAGAACGTATTTAAAATAATTAAAAGATAAAGAACTATGACAACAAAGAGAAAAATATTTTTGTTGTCTAGGTGCTTTTTAATGAATGGTACCCAAAGTTAGTCTGCTCACTTCAAATGCCCCATGCAATGGTGTTCATATCAATACGTGTCTCTCAAGACACACTATTCTGTTCTCAAAAAGAAGTCAAAAATGACCTTTTTTTTTTTTTTTTTTTTTACTTTTCAGTGCAGAGTTTACTTCATAAACAATGACTGACAAATGGGAAAGGTCAAAACTGAGAAGATTAAGAAGACTTCTCAGAAGAAAATCTGTTCTCTCACCATGAAGTTCTCTTTGCTAGTACAAAAATAAGACATTAAATTATAATTCAAAGGAAAATATTGATGTGAAGCACAAGAAAAATATACCATCAGCAAAACATGCAAATCACTGGCTTTACGTTGCCTGACTGCTCTAACTGGAGCTTTCCCTCCACAGGTGTCAGGCATTTCCTTCCTCTCTTTGCTCACAGTGGCAGAGATGCCCTGTGAACAGAATTTCCCTTTTGGTTGAGTACAGTCAGTCTCTGTAATTAAAACATAACAGCCTCCAGTTGAGAACGATATAGTGAATGATGCTCAGCTTTTGGAAATTACACATAGAACATGATGAACAGCCACCAACCTTTATCAGATAAACTGAAGAGTTCCTAGCAATTCTAGGAAGTGCTCCATAACAATTAGAGCATCTTTATCAAGATTGAGAAGATAATGTTGAAAGGAATTAAAAGCTGTAATTTACATCAGTTTTAATACAATTCTTTAAGAAGTGACTCCTCCTGCAGAGTATGATACAAAGCACAGTAACAAATATGCTAGAACCTGAAATAGAAATAGGAAAGTTTTAAATGCATTTTAGAAGCATAACAAAAAGCAATGAATTGAGGAAAATCGCCAATCTTAAATTCACAGTTGCAATTAATATTACAGTGCATCAGCTGTTAGGTTTTGTTGATATAGATGCTGGAATTTTCAACAACAACAACAAATATTTGGAGTACTTTGTCCACTTACGCCCCCCAGTAACAAGAGACACACTTAGGAGAGTCTAACAGAGAGCTACTAAGATGATTACGGGACTAGGAACACCTTTCTAGCTTCCACCATTCTGTGATTCTGTGATATAAAAAAAAATGATAAAAAGAACTAAAAACTCTTTTAATGTAAGGAAGCAGAATGAAGAGTGTACTAACCATGACTGAAGTCAGTCGGAATACAATAAATTTGTTTTATATTTATATTAATCACAGTTCATCTGATTTAGAAACAATCTAGTATGGCAATAATAAATGACAGTTGTGAGGCTAACAGTATTAAGAGATATATATCATTATTATGAATTCAGCTAATCTCATCTTCCGTGACAGGTAACAAACAGGAAATACATTACAGTGAAAGGCATATCCTTCAGCTAAAATAACGTACATTGAGATTATCCACATAATCAAACCTGCATTTACTATTAAAATATCAAAACATATATAGCCTGGAAATGATTTGATTTTTCTTCAGGAAACAAATACAGTGCAAAGAAAACAATGAATATTTCCATTAGAATTTAATTATTATATAAATCACCTGAATGCATTTAAATTGAACAGGATGGTACGAGAAAATACATATATATATACACACACACATATACACTGTGATTTGCCTGATGTCCAACATAAGAGGACAGTTTTGATAGCATTATTAATGGCTCAGCAGAGGGAAGCATATGATATGGACTACAAAAATGAATAAAAACATATCTGTATGAATTATTCTGCCTATGAGGGAGATAGCTAGGCCAGAAGAAAACTGTAATATTACCACAGTTTGTCTTTCTCTTGGAAAGGTGAGTTGTGAAGAATTCCTAGAAAGCCTGAAGAACCTCTAAAGTAGAATTCAACTACCAGAGAATTCTGGAGACATTTCGATTGTGCCCCTAAAGCCTTTTTCTTCTCTCTCTCACCAGTCATCAAACTTCACCATAGATTTCATTTTCCACTGGTACTGCAATATCTAACATCAGTGTCTTTTCCGTCCATCTGACTGATTAAACTTCTGAGGAATGCTTTGTTCACCTTATCAAAGGACAGGACAATTCAAAAACATTCATCCACTTTAAAAAAAGGTGTATTCTAATTAACAAGCTTGCTCAGGCTAATGGCAAGTGAAAGCAAAAGAGGACTCTGCAAAAGAAGTGAAGCCACCCCAGAGAGGAGAATGGGAATTTTTATCATCAGAATAGTCTCCCAGTCTTCAGGTGGAGAGAGTGGAGAGAGAGATTTAAGGGAGAATTTGTTCTGAACACCACTGGGAAGTCTGAGTAAATTTATTAGAGTTTGGTGAGCCCTAGACCACCTACCGTAATTTTACTCTTAAAACAATTCAGGCTGAGGCAGGAATGAAATAGTTTCCTCCTAGAGGGTCTCATAAAGCATTTCTAAATGGCTTTCTGTGGATGGGATTATTTTTAACAAGGAGTGTTCCTTTGAAGGTCTTAACAAAAAAGCTAATTACTGAAGTAACTCATCAGGCAGATGTAGCAATATATGATAAGCCAGAAATTTTCCTGTAATTCCAAATATCAATATGAAAGCTACTTGAAAAATTTTGTCAAAATGTCACAGAAATCATCACAGATTACTATGAGAGAGGGAAACAAATGACTTCCCAAAAAAGCAAATTTGTCAATATAGTGCAGCTTCCAAAAACAGTCCTCCATGTAGTTTCATGGGCTACAAGACTTCTGATTATTAGCTAGACAAAATTTTCTTTCCCTTTCCGACTAGCATTTCAAAAAGCATCTTTCATCACTTAACTATTTTCTTCAGGTTGGTATCTTCTGAAATCAAAAGAAGCCTAAATGTACTAAGTGCTATACTGCTTCCTACATGATCACTTTGATTATTAAAATTTAAGTTTAAAAAGTATACAATGTCACAACAATGTGTACTGAAAAGATGAAACAAAGTACTGTAACCTCTTTTGAAAGAAGGCTTAATCCTCACAGAAAATAATAGGCTGCACACAGGGATGATTTTTATTAAACTTTAGACTATTTCTTTTCCTATCACATCAAGACCATCTAAGCCCTGCTCAATTTTTCAAATCCACCAAAATTTAACCACCTTCAGGATGACTGACTGACAGAAGAGTTCTCTAATCAAAAATTATTGTCGAAGTCTTCCTTCTAACTACTACTAATAGTAGCTATCTGGAGCCTTAATAGAGGACAGGCAATCTAGGTATTAAGAAATCATGCCCACATAGTAAAATAATAATAAAGATAATAATAAAACTGATGTGAAGACAGCCACACACCTACCTTCCTATCATAGCCAACTATTACCGAGACAGCAGCTACTACCAACTCAGTTCAGTTTTACCAGGTTTTCAGACAGCTGTGATTTTTCGCCACATCAAATTCTTGAATAAAAAATCTAAAATATATTTCATCGTGTTATCGTCCTCACTGCACAGCACCTGGTAGTGTCTGACAGATCTGTGATGTCTGCAACTGACTAAAATAACATGAATACCCATATTTCATCCATCTCATTTTCTCTTTAAACTTACAGCTCCATAGAAAACATCCAACCAATTCTTCCAACTCAAGCTGTCCTATTTTGTTCTCTAAATGGGGTCATGAATGAATACTCATCATTGTGTTGAAATCAGATTAGATTGACACGCTTTTACAACAAAAATTGAAGTCACTTTTTGTCTGCCAAATACAGATGGCATCACTGAAGATTTCTTCTATTCTAATACCAGACCAAGACTAATTAAAGTGGCTGCATACTATAGACACATATAGACAGCATCTTAGTTTTTACTCTCAGTAAGTCTGAAGTCCTTTAATACCATTAGCCAAAAGCAAAGACAAAGAAAGAAAACGTGTTGTACAATAACAGGTTTGTTTTTTTTTGTTTGTTTGTTTTGTTTTTTTGTTTTGTTTTTTTTTAGAAAATGCTGGCTTCCAGATGAATGAGAAAAAAAAAAACAACACAACAAATGGTAATTCTGCCAAAACCCCATTTTATTCCTGTATCTTATTCTTAGATTAATTTATTGGGTTACAACAAATTTAGAGAAAGAATCTGCAGAAGTTGTTCAGGCCTAACTTCTTATATTCAGCCCAATATTTTGTTTTCATTCTATAATATAGGGATGTTTTCCAAAAGTTGTACATGACAGCCAGACCTCATCAGCTGAGCTGCAAGGGAAAACTCTTGGGCTTGTGCTTGCGACTTTGTGTCACAGTCCCTGTGTTTTTTCAGACCATCCCGTCCCCTATAATAATAGCTTTAAAAAAAAACAAAAACAAAAACAAACAAAAAAAAAACTCATCTCAAAGTAAATGTGGCCATGAGGCTGAATTTATTCTAAATTTTGTTGCCTACCCTCAGAATCACAGAAGAGTTGATACTGGAGAGAACCTCTGGTGGTCATCCAATCCAACCAATCTCCTCAAAGCAGCACAAGTTAGATCAAGTTGCTCACAGCCATGTCTAGTTGTGTTTTCATTATTTTCAAGACAACAAACAACCTCTCTGGGCAACCAGTTCCAGTATCTGATCTCAGAAAGCAAATGTAGTACTTACAGTACTCATATTCAAAATGCAATGAATAAAAAGGCAATAAAAAAAGAAATATTTTTCATAAAATAGGAAGACGACATTAATTTATCTTTTCAGAAACTGATTAATAATGAGGGGTGCATGCCAAACATTTTAGTAATTTACAGTTCAGACATCAAGTTGCCCTCCTGTGATACAATTGCCAAGGAATACTTTTTGGAACAGAAGGAAATAATGCTCATCGCTAATCAACCAAACATTTTAGATCTTCTGCATAACGTTTTGGAAAAGTGAATTTTGGTGAAAGGAGTAAAATCTGGAGAAGTTTCTATGAAGAACAACTTCTCTCTTGAGATGGTGTCTGTGTTTGCTTACATTCTATATAGTTGAAGGAGAAACAGACAGAGAAAAGTATTTTAATGGAAGTATTGCATAAAAATCATGAAGAGCATGACCAAAACACAACAGAGACTAAAATTCAAGAATGAGCTTCTACTAAGATCACAGAGCTTTCGAATCATGAATAACTATAGATTTTTTGTAGCTAAAATCTCCTTTAAGATTTCTGCTACAATTTGTAAATCTCTTGCAGTATTTCTACATATTTTTTAGGATTTGTCTCTCTATTATAGGACTTGAAATTCAACTTTTCATCTTACAAAGCCAATGAAAGATGTAACTAAATACTGTCTTAAAGCAATGATTCCTAAATTGGAGCATCACAGTTCAGAATTACTGGTCCGTTCTATAACCAGAGGATAAATCCAAACTCTAAAAATACAATTACATTCAAACTAAGATGAAATTGCCAGAAATTCAAAAACTAAAACTGATGTTTCATCTTATTGACTAGCTTTAGACCGTTCCTCCTTCTTAAGCCTGTGAAACAAGCTGTTTCTATGCTTTGATATTTTATACTAATAAAAAATATTTAAAAAACATCAGTAACATCCAACAATTATAAAACCTTCTTAAAATCCATGGAATTTTCCACTTTTGCATTCTGTTTTGAGATTGTTTTGTTGTTGTTGTTTGTTTTTTAAAATTATATAGCAAAAAAGTTGCATTTCAAGGCTTCCCCTGGTATTATGAAGCTAACGTCAATACTAAGAATAATATTAATAAGTTATAAGAACATCAAAAGCTACTAAGAAATACCAGAAAAACACAGTAATCACTGTTTGATACCTACATTTTTGATGTTACTGAGTTTCTCGTTACTCACTACCCTATATTAAAACAAACCTAAAAATACTTACAAGAAATTATCTTACACCCAAATCATTTAAGTTTAACTGAATGGAGTAAACTTAAGTTTACTCCATTCATTCTATCTTCTCAATGTCTGTATTTTCTCATTCTGAGGAATGATTTTTCTGTGGAATAGCAGCGCACATTACCAGAGATATATTCTGCTTTTTGCCAGAAAAACTCAAAATCACACCTAATACAGCATTCTGGGAAGAGAGCAGAAGTAACTGACAAGGGAATTAAGTTTAGTTTTACCTCACACCATTATGCTGTATTAACTGCTAAGAAAATCAAGTATTTTATACACTGCATGACTACTGTCCAAGTTTTAAATGATAAAGCTTAATGCTGTGTGGTTCAGTTCTATCAGAGAATGCAAGATTGTCATGGAAATCTCTTGCAGACCTGCATTAAATCAGGGTTGGTAGAAATAGCACAGTGGACAAGTTGAAAGACTGCTGATGCTTGGAAATCAAGAGAAGAACCCAGACACTTGAAAACATGAGTAGGCCAGCTGTTCTAAAATTAGTCTCCCTGTTATGAGTATTATACTAAATAGGAATAGATTGTCACCACGTGTCGGCTTTAGCTGACATCTGCTATATGAAGAAAATACCTCCCAAGTAGATAGCATCGGCATTTGTTCATTATGTACTTTGTAAAGGGTGGTCCCTACAGCACACAACCATAAATAAATATGCAAATCATTATATAACTATTCCAAAACATCTATGACTTCAATGAGGTTTCAAATAACCCAAGAGGCTTCACTCTTTTTTTCAGTAACTCAATAGACCCACCTGTCAAATACATAACATTAGCACGTAAGAAGTATTGGAAGTTACACACACTTGTCCTAATAGAAATTGAAACAGTTATGAAAGTTTCAAAGGCTTATTCAAATCATTCTCATAGCTTAGTTTTGCACATGAAAAACATGTCAGATAACAAAAGCATCTGGCAACAAACTGCCTGTTCCTCATTCTGGAACTGTACCCATCACACAGCAAATGCTGGTTGGCACCACTGCATGCAGGACTACTCCATAAGGCGGTGAAGAAAGCAGCTCTGTAAGCTGGAGCTGCCTCTTTCACTGACATGTCCCCGATGAGCTTCTTGTGTAACACATCTGTCACAGACATTCTCCCACATCTGACCAGTTCTATCTGCAAACATTTATTTCAGTTCTACTCACCAGACCGTTTTAATTGTTTTAGCAGGGGAGAAAAGCACTTTGCAGCCAAACTGATACAGTCATTTAGATAAAAGTCTTGCAACATTGTACAAGCAACAGTATCTGAACCTATGAAAAAGAAAGGATTTGCTGCATCTACAGTCATAATGAGTATGCTTGGGCAGTATTTCTTCAGTGCCTCATTATATTACTCCTAAAGGCCACCAGTGGAGAATAACCAAGCAGAGGAAGCCCTTGCACTCATGGGACACCATTGGGCATGAGATCCCACTTAATTGCTCCAAATGCATTTTGTGAAGTTTCACACCTGTCACACCAAAGAAGCCTCATTTACCACTATCCTCCAGTACCCAAACTGCAGTAACAGCCAGTGGGTTATTTAGCTAGACATTTAGAAGCATGATGTAGGGGAAATGATACCATAAGAGATCACTAGTTAAAAGAAGATGTAAATTCAACCAACGGCTAAAACATTAGCTTTGAACTGAGTGAAAAGATATGGTTAGCTTCCATTCTGCTGTTAATTAAGCTGAACTGGCAAAAGTCAACCAACTAAATAACCACAAAAGCTGTTCTCATCCTTTTTTCATCCTCACCTCAGCCTTCTCTCTCTTAAGGAAAGAGAACAGTGCAAGTCTGAAAAAAAAAAAAAAAAAGAAAGAAAGAAAGAAAAAGAAAAAAAAGTGCAAGCAAAACATTTCAGAAAATTTTCTGAAGCTGCACTGGGATGAGCTACTTTTGGCTTTCAGTGTTTTGCAGAACAATACTATGTAACGTAATGACTGTACACATTTATGAAATGAAAAAAAATTTCCATGTTCCATTCCATTTCTTCATGGGGAGTTTCTACCTGGGAAGAGCTACTATTACCTCTTTCAAGCAGCTGCTGAATATGGTTAGTGGTGGGCTGGAACAGAGATCATACCGAATTAACAATGGTTTGGTTTGCCCAACCAGCAAATATTTCAATTATAAAAGTATGTGCACCTTCAATTACTCGAACAATCAGCCGACTGACTTTATGGTGCTCTTGATACTATGCAGGTGCACTTGCAGATGTTAGGTTTTCAGTTTTTAAGATTTCCTTTGTAACATCCTAACTTTCACATGGGGGTACTAGGTGGATAAAATAGCACAATCCGTAACACAAACATAAATATATGTCTGTATGTCAGATATACGTCAAAATCATGATAGCAGTGATGTTCTGCTCTTTTCATCACAGGAAAGACGGGCCTAAATCACTGAGGTAGCTTTACTATAACTAATCCTATTATCTCTCTAAACTTAAGTTTCACACACAGACATGCTAGATGAAAGAATGGGCTAAAGCCCACGTTAGTCTTTCCATACCATTCCTCACATCAGATCCCACACTGCATAAGCAACATTTTGGAGCCTTAAGAAAGAAGGCACTTTCTGGATCCCAAAGCACACTAACAAGCTGCTTGCTTGCAGCACAGAGGTGTCATCCTGAACTTGAGAAGCATGTAGTTAAACTACAGTGAACTAAGAAATGTGCTTATGGATTGCAGTCAGCAAAACATTATAAGTGCATAGTTTTGCTGTCACTATGGGGATTTTTATTTTATTTTATTTTTTAAGCTATAACCTCAGATTTTGTGTGTGTACAATTACTGCTAAAATTTCCTATTTGCTAGATGCTGCTGGATGAAAGAATCTCTAGTAATGCTACATTAATTAATTGCTCTTAGAGCAAACAAACCACACGCAACATAATGAAGCCACTCAAAATGCGTATGACAGAAACTATTAGAAGAAAGCACAGCAATGTGGAAGAGAGGGAAGTTAAGTAGTAAATGACTGATATTACAAAAGCAGTTCCCCTTCGCAGATACTCAACCCATGTAAACACAATTGATTTCAGCTAGACTCTGCAGGCAGGCACACTGTTGTAGTAGCAAATATCAGTACACCAAACTAGTGTGTATACAGCAGCACTGGCTGTTTCACAAGCATATACTAAAAGTAATATCTAATTTGTTCAATATTATTTTGAGCTAAAATATGTTGCGCTAGCTGTCATTCAAGATATGAAAGGATTATTTTTAATCGTGATTGCACAAGAGATTTAAATATTCTAATCCTCCTTTCTGGGTAGTGGAGCTTCCAAAATTGAACCTGGACACCATTTGAAATTATATTTTTAAGATGAGAGAAAGTGGCTTTACCAGAACATGTTCTGTAGGAAGTAAAGACTGTTTGGTGGTTTGAAATTGTCTGAAATGTCAGAAATGTGAAGCCTTCTTTAACATAAACTTGAAAAGAAAAACAATCGTGATGAGAATCTGGATGGGAAACTAGATGCATGGATTCTGACAAAAGAGGTGTCATGGAGGCAATATGTTTTCCTCTTAGCTAAGTCTGCTTTCAAGAAAGTGTTTGTTTTGTCACACAATTTGTTGTTTATCACTTGCAGATTCCATTACTCTTCTAAATTGGCTTTTAAAAAAAAAAAATTATGATTTTCCTTTTAAAACTGAGACCAACTTTGTCTTCTATGGCTCAGTCTGGCATTTGAAAGAGTCTGAGGGTATAAAAATTGAAAGCAAGCTACTGAAGTATTCTGTCCGGTTAACGGCTAACACCTGATTATCATCACATAACATCTCCCCCTCTCGCTCAATAATTTAATTGATAAGATCCCCGCATTTTCATTTCAGGTTGTTTTCCTCCTCCAACTTAAAATTACAAGCAGCATCAGCAGAACATAAAACAAGATATAGATGTATTATATATAATGTGCAAGTTCACACATTCAAACTTGTGAGCCTAAAATACCTTGATTGCCAACTGCCATTCTCACTTTTTAGGTATGTGCAGTGCCAACTGAAAGCTAAGGAGGAAAAAAAAATTAGACCTCACTGTTCAATATCCAGTGTTACCCAAAGATTTACCTCACTATTACACTAACAGATCTTTTTCATATAGACAATAACACAGTACATCAGACAGAGCACTGTAATTAGTAATGATAAAAAGCTTGGGGTTTACAGCAATCACTAAGATTATGTCATAAACAAAATAATTTGATCAAGCATATATGTAAACATACACACACATCCTGAAATTAAAAGATGGGGCTGCAAACTTTCCTTCTTTCCTAGCTTCAGTCTGCCCTTAAAGAAAACAAAACAAACCCAGCATCCTTAATCCTCTTAATGTTGACTGTCATTCTGAACCTCCATGTCTAGCTACCTGCATATTTCATTCATTTGACGTCATTAGCAGAAAGTGAACATAAAATTTGGAAGGAAAAAAAAAAAAAGGATTCCCAAGGCCACTTTCACTGCTGCAAAGGCATACATAGAAAAACTATCCTGTATCTGAGTTTTGACTTTTAAAACAACAGACAAAGAAAGGCTGAGGACATCTTGTAAGAAATCATAATGACTTACAATAAGACATTTTAGAACATTTGTTGCATATGCATGGAGAAAATTGTCACAGAACATCCCACTTTTTGTTAACTTCAATGAAGCTGGCTGTTTCAGAGGAGTAAAATACCACAAAGTAGAGGACAGTAAGGACGAACTTAGATAAAAGGCAGAAAGGACACAAATATACAGAATCATAAGGCTGACTAAAGACACATTTCTGTCACAGCACGCACTAAGTCGTATTCCAAATAGTTCCCTGTATTCACTATAGAAGAACTGGATCAATTAGAATGACACATTACAAAACAGCAAAATGCCAAGAGCTTTTTGATGCATATTTCTTGTCATTTAACTTTTGCAGTAAAATATCAGTATCTAATATGGTTTCACAGAGATGCCACCAAGATCACAGATGGGCTCAGCGGTGGCACGCAGGGGGCTGTGGAGGTGCCAGCTGGAATGAGCTGTGTCTGGTACAGGGCAGCCCTTGACCTCACTTCACCAAGACTGCCACGTGAATCTGGGCCATCTTCCCTGACACCCCTTGCCAGTTGCACCCAAAACACACAGTTCAGATTTTCATTTTAAGAATGTGAAATCCCATCCTCTGAGTATTCTGAGTGATTGCTCGAACAACTCGCACAATTTATTTTACTCACTTTCTGCTGAACAATTATCTTAATAAACGTTACTTGCCCAATTAGTGTAGCACCTCACCATATTCACTGCCTTTCCAAGACATCACAGCACTTCTAAAGCTGAACTACAACATGATTTTCCCCTTCATTATAAAGTGAAATTATTCTTCTAACGACTTTTTTTGTGTGGAACTGTTCTCCTGACTGACCTGGGAAGCTTACATCTCCCAACCTCAATTCTGCATCAGAGGTTTGTTCTTGACCTTTTATCCCACTCTGAATTCTGTGAATGTTTTTGAAGTACATCACAAAAAAACAATCTTTGCTACTTCACAACATTAAAAAGACAGCCATTAAGCATATTGAATATTGTATTTTACTAGAAATGAGTGCAAGTAATGAGGAACAGAATCACAAGAATGCTTTGGGTTGGAAGGAACTTCTAAATACCACCTATACCCAAACCCTCTCTCCAACCAACACCTGACACTAGATCAGTTTTATCAAGGTCCCATTCTAACCTTGAAGCATGGGATCAAGAATCCACTGATTCCCTATCATTTGTCCTCTACTCAGTCAGACCCTAGTAGAGATACGTGGAGGACACTCACAGTAATTACCTATCCTGAATGTGAAGTTCACAATTCAGAATTCTAGCTACACTATGCATTTCCCCATACGTAATAATTACTCTTTCTACCAAGTCTCTGGACTGTTGCTCAAGTGACAAGATATTTACAGTGATTTGAAGCACTGACTACCACCAAATAATAATTTTTAATTATACCATTTGCCTTTCCGTTAAAGATTTCTACCTAAGAGATCTCTAAAACTACAAGATACTTGAAACACTAATAATGGAATTCTTCCTGAAATAATTTCTATTCCATAGCTACACCGATAGGGATCTTCTATTATACGGCACCTTATGTCAGGGAAAGGGCTCTTAATGCTCATCACAAGGACACAGTTCTATTTACATATCAGAGAGACAAATATGTTCTATCCATATTTTTGTTTACTGAATAACTTGCTGTGTGGAAACTTTGATTTAAAATGATTCTTTAATACAGAAATGAAGAAACGTAATGCGTCTCTGCCATACACAGGTAGATGAAAGGAATTGCAGCATTCAGAAAATGAAAATAGATTTTAAAAAATGGAGGTGGCGGAAGTCACTGAAGTTTTATGCCATTCCTCTAACCTTTGTTTTGAGGATACTTTTTACTTTGCAGGTCTCACCTCCCTTTCAAGCTTATTCATGTATGAATAATTTCCTGAGTTTCAGCTATAGAACAGTTTCATTTCAAAAGCAGCAAAACAGAAGAAAGATTTCTTAAAATGGAGGGCACAAGCCTTTGAAAATCAGTGTCAGTGGAAAAGAGAATGATGCTAACAAAAGCTCATACGATTGTTTTAAAATTCATGGGATTGGGAGAGTCTTAAGAACAAGAGAATCAAATTACCAAACAAGGCTGCAGAATTTTTTACATAAATTCTTTTGATTTTTCATATCAGTATTGTTTTCTGTTTAACAAACAGAGATCAAAGAAATCATTCAATTCATATGCAGTATTAATCCCTAACCCGCCATCGAGCTACTTCTGTGTGTCCTAAAATAATCCAGGTGGAGCAGCACAGCATTTCGTCTTCACTAAATAGAAGGTTTGATCTAAACTATGGAAGGTCCAAAGTCTTCTCTGAATTATTAAACAAACTCCATTTAAAAACGTTCTTAACTTTAAGTAGAGATCTCTCCAAGCTTTATCATGTCCTGAAGTTTTGTTTGTTTTTTTTTTCTAGGAAAAAAGATCGAAGCAGTCCAATATTCTGAAGTCACAGAAAAACTTGTTTTCTGATTACAAGAATTTGAGAAACAGAAGGCAGAAGCACAGAAAGACAAGTCTCATGCATTTCATTCAGCTAGCACAGGACTGTTTATTTACTATTGTTATTTAGTAAACGGATGGTTATCACAGAGAATAGCTCATCCACTAACTAATGCTTATATTACTAGTTACTTTTATTAAAAGGGAATATAGCATTAGAGCATTCCCCAGGATTGAACAGTATCAGTATGGCAATATGGGAACTACAGATGGTATCAAAGGCGTGCCAATAACTTAAACAGGAGCTTCCAATAAAATTTCTTGTAGTGCATGTTAAACTCTGTGAATCAAAGCGATGTGGGCAACCCTGGCTATCTGGCACTTTCAAACTACACGCTGTCTGTCTAACCACCTCACAGGCCATCACATCCTTCAGGCAAAAGTCTGCGCTCCTGAGTATTTGTATTTGTCCCAGGCTTGTGTTACCTCCAACCAAATTTATTCAGTGAAGAAAATCATCACTAGAAAAGACAAGTTACTTCCACCTGATCTACCTTCCAGTGACAACTGAAAACAACAACAACAACAAAAACTTCTCCAAGTGTACCTTTGAGCTTTTTCCAGCACATTACTGCAGTCAATGACCAAAGCAGAAATGATTATAGGAACCTGACAGCCTATTCCTGCTTGTGAATAGTGGTCAGAGATTTAAAATCACAGGTAAGCCATATTATGGGTTCTAGTTGTAAATTGATAATGTACTTATAAGAATGTCATCATTTTCTATATAATCAACCTTCTTTTTCTCACAGTACAGGCTAGAATGCATGCAGTCAGTAAGACAATTTACTGACAGCAAACTAACGCATAAGTGTTTAGACACTGAAGTGGCATCTTCATGCTGATATATCTGTTTTAATTAGCTTTTCTTTTTGTGTAGGGTAAATAAAACATTAAGGAGTCAGCCACGTAGATAAACAAAAAGCTATTTTTTCAAATAGCTCTGCAAAATGAGCAAAGAATAAAGCTTGAAGACTTACATTTACCTCCGTATCTCCCAGGACACTTTTAAGAAGACTAGGTCAAGTACACTGAGACACCAAGAAAATGTGCAATTGCTTTCCCACAGAGCTGTCAAGGCATTCATGCTGTGAATAGCTAACACCCTTCTTTGACAACCAGGCAAATATTTCTATTTTCTGCCATACTAGTCCTAAAGTATCTCAGCATTGCATCAGCTGATTTTGTGCCAATTCAAGTCAAACCTGCGATGTCTGAGCAAGTAACTGGACTAAATATTCTCGATGAAGCCTTGTCACAAGCTCCTAGACTTCTGCTGAATACATTTTCAAATAGTCATATAATAAAAAAGACTGTAAAGTTGAACAGGTAGCAGACAGGCAGAACGCACAGCCACTACACTGCCAGAAGAGACATTAAAGTAGTGCTTACTAGTCAAATAAGTTATATCTCCCTATTGTTAGCAGAATGGTTAAAAACAAAAACACCACAACAAAACCAACCAACCAACAAAAAAATCTCCATATTGTTAAACATTTAAAAATACTCAATAATTATGAAAAAATCAGTTTGTCCGGTTCCCTCTTCCCCCCAGTTCTAAAGAACATTTATTTAGATGAACATTTGAGGTAACAGTCTATCCAGGCAGATCTGAGATACAACTTAAAGAAAATATCTTAATTCAAGTGGTAACTGGGCTGAGATGTAAATGTTGTTTTTAAATCTTTTAAAATGTATATCTCTTATTACATTGGACTATTGAACTTGCACTTAGTGACCATATGTTTCCGTTACTGATATCATGAAAGAGTAAGACAAAATGAGGGAAAAAAAAGTTCTTTCAGTAAAAACAAGTGACATGGAACTTCCTGAGATATCACCGGAGAAGTAATTCAACAGCTTTTTTTTTTATAGAGTAAAAACAAAAAGACAAATAATATACAATGTGAATATAACAATAGAAACAGAAACAAATAAATTACTTAAAGTGCAGACTTCGTGCCGAGAGTTCGGAGTAAAGCACTTTTGAGCCATGCTGCATTACACAATGTTCCCTTATCAAAGGTCTCCATTCAGTTAAGATTTCATTTAGAGTTTTAATTCCCTTACTTAGAATCTGCTCACAATTAAGACGTCCATTAACTGAATATGTCTCAAACAATACTTACCAATACTGGCATAACCAGGAGTCGATGGATCTCCTCCACTATTCAAGGAAATCATAAAAGCTTTATCAGCGAGATCTGTAGTCTTTGGTAAATCACAAGGATCAGCATAAAGAAGAACACCACCAAACCCTGCATCTTCTAGCAGAGAAAGCTGAGGAGAGAAAACAGGAGTAACTATTAAGAAAGAATATCAGAAAACTTTATTAATTTAATTACTGTTGGGATAATGCATCAGGCCCTCACTCTAGTATCAGCACAAACAGATTAAAGCCAGGTGCCATTCTAAAATGCTTGTTGTATAAATTAAACAGGTATCCAGAAAAGACAAAATTAAAAGCCAACAAGACTGATTCATCATCAAGTTTCCCAATTCATGTAAAAATATTTTCTAAGGCTAACGACATTAAGAATTCTTATGAATGATGAAACACTGAGGAAACAGCAGTGATGATCACATTTCAGATTTGCAACTCTTACATTTTTACCTCTTATACTGTGAAATTGTCAAACACATTTGGTGAGCTGGAGATTATATTCAGATGAGGCTCGACTAGGCAAGATATAGAAAGAAATGTGAGTGGAGTCAATTTTCTCTCTACTCCCTGGATGTTTGCTTAGACTTAGAAACCTTATGCATTTTCATGTGTTACCAATAAGATCTTGAAAATTCCTTGGTGTTGAAACTAATCTCCCTAATGACTACTTAGCAACTTTTCTTAATTTCCCATACAATTAGCATTACGCTACAACATTTCCGGTTAGTTTACCTCTTCAAAGACACGTATCTTCAAGGACACTGTCATCGGACTTGCATAGGATTTTGGGATACAGTTATTCTCCAGTAAAGAGAGAAAATATAAGGAGTTTACTGTTCATTAAAAAAATAAAATAGTCTTGCATATCCAAGCCTTGGAGTCTGCCTCCTGTCAGACAGAGAGCTTTTATTCTGTTTCATTAGAACATCTCAGCGTGAGTGGTAATGGTAATTAGCCTTCCGAAGAATCTATGGATCTGGGGGAGCCAATCAGGCAAACCTCCCCAGAGTCAAGGATGAAAGCACCTAAGCACCCACCAAAGCTTAAAGCAGTTTATAAAGATCAATTTTGAATTAAAAATTTCAAACTTTCCCTTTAACAGAGAACTGAAAAATAAACTGATTTTCTTGTGAATTGGGTGAAACTGAATTGCGATGTGGAAATATCTCCATGATACAAAACGAATTTTCTGTGTAATGCTCGGCATATTTTGAACTGACTGAAGATTACAACAATGGCACAGAACTCCATCAATTCTTCAGACAGAAGTAATTCCAGCTTTTAAGGATTATCTTACTACTCACGAGGCTCCACTGATGACTTTGCAAATGGCTACTGTTAGGTCTGAGAAATGATACAGTAGGAGGAGGAAGATGCATCATAAATAAATGAACAGTCAGGACTGAAAATAACAGTTGCCTTTTCCTTTTATGCATCCATATCCAATATTCTTTCATTCATCTCTAGCCTTATATTGGCATGTAGGTAACAGAGATCAGGTCTGTACTGCACTTTTGAGGCAAGCTTTACCATTGGGATTTGGACACATGAAAAAAAAATCAAGTAGTTGGACATGACTCTGCTGGATAAAGATGCAAGAAGCACAGTGCCACTACCCCACATGGCTGACCTTAATGTGTTCTCCTACCTGAAGCTAGCACATAGCCGAGTAAATTCGTGGGTTACCACAATGACCTGAATGCAGGAACAAATATACCAAGGAGAGCTGTTCTATACAGAACTTCAGTGTGATGCATTAAGAACTCACTAAATACAACATCTTTCAAGTGCACTTTGAAGCTTATATATACATTGATGAGTTTTTCAGCATGTGATAAATCAAACTAGCAACAGAAAAATGAAACAGATCTCTTGATTTTACAATAGGTTCCTTCTGCTACATTTCCCAGTGTGGTTCACAACAATCACAAAAACCCTCTGAAATTTTCTTATTAAATCTAATTCTGCTTTCAACTATGTTAATAATTATTATAAGCCTACAGGTTTTCAATTATTACGTAATGGTTAAAAAGTACCAGCAATTAAAACAATATACATTTTTTGCTAACTAGTATCTAGAGGTTTCTCTTATCTATGTATTTTCATTACTATTCTACCAGGATTTAAAAATCTATATTTCATAAAGACATTTAGCACACCATGCTAAAAAAATGTAGCTCCCATCTTTACAACTCATTCATGTGCATGTATTTTATATTATTGGAAAAGTATGCATTGACTATATCCTCAGTAATGTACATAGATACATTAATAGACAGTATTAGGCTCTACATTAAAACTACTCACATATTTTTGAAGGCCTTTCTACTGTATTCTCAAAATGTCTCTGAAAGAGGCCCCCGTGTAAGTCAGAACTGAAGCAATTATAACCATACACTGTGAGACTGTCACACCTGTTAGTACCTTGAAGATGATATACCCAAACTCTGAATGTTTAAGTCTAAACTTTATTTATGTAAAAATTTGAGAGTTTCAGGTTTCCTCTATCTAAAGCTAGATTCAAAATTGTACTATTTATTACAAGTCCATTTATTGTTAACACAAAATCTGGATGTAACACATTCATAAAATAAAAATCTAAATAATACTCCTGCTTATGAATTAATTACAGGCATAAAGATGTAATCTCCTTTTCACTGTTATTCAAGGTAGTCAGCAACAAAAAAACAGTCACAGAAAGTGGTTTTATATTCAAAGGCACAGTATGTGAGCATGTGTGCAAACAAAAAACAAAGTGGAAAAAATAATTAGTACTGCAATGCAGTACACGTTATATAATCTTATTTCTGATTAAGAGAGAAAACAACAAAGAAATATGAAAAATGACATACATGCACTCGTTACAAATTACAGAAGATAAAGATTTCTAGTAGAAGAGATTTCTACATGAAAATTAACAGGTAGGGAATGAGAGAATGTGCAAAACCTGGGAGGCAAAACAGTTTATAGGAATTTTTAGAAAACTGAAAGTCACATTTCATACTGTGAAATAAAATTCTGTCAGATTGACATAGTTATCTTTGGCATATGTTACAAGCATAGCTCTCTATTTTAGAGTATGATCATCATTATGTTTATATTTGCAGTACAGGGTTTATAATTGGAGTAAGACAATTGTATCATATTCAAATAACTCAGGGTTGTTTCCAATATTTCATAGCTCCTTCAATAAGTAAAGGAGAAGAACATGCATCAAATGAAAAAAAGAAGTTAGCATTTCTTGGCTTTAACCTGTGTAAGCACCCAGAATAACCTAACACATAGGGTTCAGTTTTTCCTGAAGTTGACCAAACTGCTCTCCACTTAAAATCACATCTACTCACAAGTATTATGAATAGCAGGAGCTTCATCTCCAATTGCCATTATACTTCCATGCAATGATCAACATTAATTACAGAAGTAACTAACCAGTTTTTAACTAGTCCATTTTTCAATTCACAGACCAATGTGCAAAATACATGGTTCATTAATCTGAGACACAGCTTTACTAGCTGGACAGGCTACAAGTTATTAATTATTCTTTTGTACTGAAGTTCCAATTAAAATCATGAGGCTCTGAAAGGAAATCCCATCTCATTTTACTAATTGGCAGCATGTAAAATTACCAGGCAAGGGTAAAGGGCCATTTAAACCGTTGGAAGACCTCACTGACACAATGCATTTCTATTTCTGAAACAGATTGCTTGAGAAGAAAAATACGACTTCACATACTGCAGATTTAATTAGATGCCACTGTCCTCTCAATTACCTATGATAATAAAGGCTACGGGGGAGACGCAATCAAGACTCATAGCAGAAAAATAAATAGATACACATCTACATTTTTGTACAACTCTTCTAAATTCCATATTTCTAACAAGAAAGGAAGCAATGGTCCAGTTTGGCTTCAGCTTTCTTTTTGAATACTACTCATTGTTTAATCATGCTTACATTTTCTATCACAGAGGCCTAAGAAATGGTGAAAAGAATTTAGTGGGAAAATACTATTCAAATGGGTTTCAGCTTTCACTGATCCATCCTCAAGGTATGGCATTAAGACAGTAAATGAGATGGAGGACATTACCAGTTTAATGGCTGACTCCATGGGGATGATGAAAAGAAATCTGTTTTACCAGTTCAGCTCAAACACTGCCCTTGTCTAAGAAATGACACTATTCCTATATTGAACTAACAGGACTGGGAAAAGAATTCAGCTGCAAAGAAACTGTAAAGAGCTTAAAATGCAAGCAACAGGATCTCATAAATGACGAGCTATTCCCATAAAGGTTTTTGAATATAGGAAACGTACTGCACTGGTATTAAACAAAGTGTTACTAAAATACATTGCCACAGACATGAACAATACAAAACCGTGATGCTTTGCATTGTGGCAAGACCTTAAAACTTTAATGTACTTGCTGTCAAAGGCATGATAACATGAATTGCCATTCTTTGTGGAAAGAATCTGACATTTGAGACATTTTTAGTCATCACTAGCCAAATTGAAACCGTCATTCAATGTTTTCAGAATGTTATCATTTTTATATCTAAAAATGATTTGAGAGAGATCTCTCACATAGCAGGTATCCATTACTGCATGTAGAGCTGACCCATTTCATCATCTGCGGCAAAACAGACACAACTCAAAATACAACCACAAGAACATATTCTAACATATTCCACATGTTCTAATGTTGTTGGACCAAATCCCTGCAGGAAATTCTACCTCAGATCTCCAGATGCCATTCACCACGGAATCATAAACTTCCTCTGAGCTATGCCATATTCAAGAGCAGCAGTCTAACAGCCTTGCTCTTGAGCACACACATTTTGCACAGGAGCCCGGGCACATAGTATGAACATGCATAATATGCTAGGAGCAAATGAAAAAAGGAAACAAAAGAAAATGAAGACTGGCAAGCAGCATTTGGGATCATAGTACGCATGCAAAGAACAGCAGCTTCAAATAACACTAAGATGGGATAACCTCCAACACCAACAAAAAGAACCAAGTGTTGAATAAAGCATAGTTAGTATAAACTGGCAGATCTTAGTCCAGATTGGGAGTTTCCAAACATTAATGAATAAATTCAAGTCACAGTTCCCCTTGCTGTATGCTAGCCTTTAAGGCAGATGTCACAGCTGAGGAAAAGCCTCTTGAAAATTTCCCCAAGCCCCCCCCAAAGTCTCTGAACCCAAAGTAGTTTGCTTTGGAGTTCTTGCACAGCAGCATTTCTAACAACATGGTCTTGAATATGCTATTCAGCTTATTATGAATTGGCTGTGTTGTCCCATACCTTCTCCTTTTGCTGTCTGCTCATCTTCAATACAGTTTTATCAAAGAAAATCATTTGCCACACATCAGTTGCTTTTAAAAAAGGATTTTTTCACAACAGGGTAGTTGGACAATTAAACATAAGCCAGATATACAGCCCGTTCCTGCACTAGACTTTAGGAACCTTTAATAGAAATTGAGTGCATATTTTATTGCCAGATCTTGCTTACCACTGCTAAGAAATTCACAACGTTCAATCTAATTAAAAATGAAATTGAACTACAATTCCCTAGAAACAAGGGCTGTTTGGACTCAGTAAGCTTCACTTAATTTATTCCAGAAACAAAATAATTGAATTGTTTACAGTCCAGAAAAATAGAGTTTCATTATTTGATGAGCGTATAACACCAAATCTCTTATACTGCTATTGTATTCCTACATCTTCAAGAAATACTACTCACTTAAATAACTGTGTAGAGGAGCACTGTGTCTATAATAAGTATCATTAAATATTCAGTAAACATTAAGAAGAAACATTCTGGAAAAATGTCCAGATGAGTGACCTCCATAAAGCCATTTGCATTTCCTTGTTCATGCTGAAACAGTTGTTTCTGATGATGTTTACAGTTATTTTAGACTAGGGTTAGACTCTATTACAGAGAGAACTAAGCTGAAGATCCATCATACAAAACACAATTAGATGAGTGAATAATTAAAATCTTGGTAAATCATCAGGAATAAATTGATTACACTCTAGGTTATATTTTATGCATTCTCTATAACTTTTAACCAAAAAAACCACCAAACAGTCAATACATCCACAGCCCTGAGACAACTGTATGCAATTCCCTTTTCTTTTGCTTTCTCCAGAAAACTGCCTTAATGCCAGCACAAGTAATTTGTAAATACTGTTTTCCCATCTACAGCACCTCACTTACAGAAAACCATAGCAACCAGTCTCCATCACTGACCTGCACTACATACAAGGCACAAAAACCAGAAACATTTTTCTCAGGTAAAGACTATCCTCTGCCATCAAGGGAAGCCCCCATGTCTAAGGAGTAGTGGCATGTCCAGTGAGAGTATGGAAAAGGAAAACAACTTGTACTTTAACCTTGGGAAAGGGACCCCGAAATTCTAGTGCTAGCTCTGCTAACAGAAGTGACAGGTTTGCTGAAAAATTGAAGAGTTAATACAAGATGTTCTACACTGCTAGACATATAAGCAGCAGAGCTCCATGTATCGCATGCACCTAAAAGCCAGGAATGAGTACACTTTTGTGCATTTGATTTAGCTTAACTGTTTGCTACAACTACTCCTGGGGATTTTGGGTGTTGCAGCCATTATTTGCTCAGCCTCTACATTAATTCCACATAATTGCCCACATTTATGAGTGGTTTCCACAGACAAAGTCAGCTTTGGGTATGTAATAGCTCCAGATCACCAGAGTAGCTGATGTCTAAAAGGCAAGGAACAATTGGGAAAAATAATGCTGTTTTTAAAATTGCCAAATAATAACCAACAAGAATATTAAGTAGAGAAATAGGGAAACTACTTGCATAACACCCCATCTGCTGCATCAAATACAGCGCAAACTTGTAATCTTTCATTCTCTCAACTTACATAAGAGATGCTGTCCATACCTGGGACACGCTTGGGTGCTTTGAGTACATTTTCCAGTACTGTAAGACAGCAAAGTTAAAATGCAAACAGTCCAAGTCATACTCTGAACAACCATCTCCAAGATAAAAGCAGGATTTAGACTTCACTAGCTCTGTTTGAGGTGATGTTACATAGAATCTATAAAGGTATTAGCAGATGTTCTCACAATCCATGTAACAATCAGCTGTACGTTTTTAATTAAGGCACATTTGCTGCCTCAAGTAATTGCATTTTAGGGCATCTGTTAGGTTGTTAAAACACAACTGCCTTCATCAGACCTGTGCAGAAATTCAATTATTTTATTATTCTCGCAATTATTGTCCTGACAGATTCTATGAAAAGCCACATTTCTTCAAAAATATAGAACATGTCCTCAGCTCATGGGGTATATTTTCTGGAGTATTACAATGTGTCAGGGTTTTATGTGTTTAAAAAGTGTTGGGTATGATAGCAGTCTCCTTAGATATTGCATAAAACAACGTTTAGGTATTTTTATTTTCTGTTTGTTTAATGTTATGATTTTAAGTGGAACATATAATGATACAGAGTATGCTATACGCAAGCCTCAGGGATATCTATATATTGGCTAGGAAAGCTACAGATTATTAATTGGTGGATGAACATTTTAGTTTCATTTATAGAAAACAACAGCATTTACTTGTTTAGCATCCCTTTAAGTAAATCAATACATGAAATGAACTTATCTTCCTTATTAGGAAAAACTGTCACAAGCCAGAAATGATAAAACAGATGATCATAAACAATGTGCCCCAGGGTATAAAGTTATTTTGAAAATAAAAGATATTAAATAAATTATTAAAAACCTTAGCAATAAAATTTATTCATAAATAATCAGTTTCAATCTCCACTCCTAAGCTCCCCTAGAAATCCTCAAATCCAAAATTTGGCTAGATTCCATTTTTCCATGGTGAATATTTCGGAAAATGGAAGATTTTCCACAAGACCTTTTTCACTACCTGTGCCAAACTGGACGTAACCTCAGTGTATCTTTCCTATTGAACAACAGGGTCTATTGTAGAATCAGAAGTAAAGAGAAGTGCCACTTCATGTACAACTCGGGCAAAGAACAACTGTAGGAAATCTACACAACAGATACAGCAACTGTTAAAGTCAACATTTGCTGGGTTTTTTTCCTCTTTTTTTTTTTTTTTTTTTTTCTTCTGAGGTCCTTTCTCACTACTATTCAGCACACAGTAAATCAGGGCTTTTTTTGCTCTTCCTGTGACCTACTAAATAGCCCATTTCAGCAAAATGAAATAGTAGAAAGAGCTCCACGAAGGAGGTCCAAGGTTGCAGTACTTGATGAAAACAGGGGCGGCAGCTGTATTAGTCTGGCAGTCACAAAGAACTACACAGCCGTCCATCCGCCCAGAGTTTAAAAAAAAAGAAAAAAAATTGCAACAAAAACAGCAATAACACTAGTATACAATTAGTTCCAAAACATCCATCCAAAGTTATGGCCTTGCCTTGTCACAAAGAAGGAGAGAAAAATATCAAACATAAAAAATATGCTCAAGTTATTGCCATAAAGATTTCTTACGCAGTGATTAGGAAAGGAAGACCCCAACACCAAAAGTGGTTAAGATAGATACACCAGCAACTCTATTGCTCCCCATCATTCCTCTCACCAGCTGGGTCATGGACAGCAGCCATAGCAAATTCATATGAGAGATTCACCAGGTCATTTTTATCTTTCTGACAATTTCTTGGGGAAGGTAAGGAAAGACTGAGAGAAAATATCTTTCAAAACCTTGTATGTTAAAAGCAAATACTGCTCTCTCTAATGGTCCCACTGAAAAGATTTAGCACCACTTACAGCTCACAGAACTACACTGAACTGACTTCTAAATGACATAAACATAGAATACTGAAGTTAGATGATGAATGAAAAAGAAATACAATGTAACCCATGATCAATCAATTTCTGTTACACTACTGCTTTCTCTTGAGACAGAACTTTGAGTAAAAGCCTTTAAAGCATACAGTGCTTTATCCTCCAGGAAAAAAAAAAAAAAAAAAAGAAGAAAAAACACAAAAAAAAAAACCCAACCAAAACCAACAAAAAACAAGCAATAAAAAACCCCTCACAAACTAAACCACCAACAAATAAAAGCTCAAGCAAAACACAATATTATGCTGCAAGGCCATGCAATGACCGGTGTGATGTAGAAGTGAGTATGACATTCATACCTCCTGGGTGTTCAGCACATTATTGGGATATACAGAAAAACACAGAATAGTTCTTCAGATAAGTCTCATGCAGCATCTTAGCAAATGAGACAAGGAGAAAACCAGCATAAATAACATTTCTGTATTCATCTATTAATTGTTTTTCTCTGGTGATAGTTCAGCAGTGAGGAGTAATCTTTGCTCTTACAACTCTTTATAAAGGTGATAAGAAAACCATTTCAGGCTTACAAACAGCAAGATTACTTTTGCAACACTAAATGGAAAATGTAAAAACATTCATTATATTAAGGATACTACTACTACTTATTACATAAATCTTTTTTTTTTTTCCTTTTGAGTCTTCATAGAGTTGTATCAGCTTTACACCAATTTAACTTGCCTTTTATTTTTTTGGGGGGGCAGCATTAAACTGCCCTTTGAAACAAGACATCTAAAGATAATGATCTGCTCACATGACACTGCAAGAAGAGACAGACTTTAAAGGCAGCTCTGACAGTAAAATTCTTCCTTAGCCTTGCTCAACTCTTTTCACCCCATGAGACAAACTTTGATTATTTGAAAATATCATCGACACTGAGATCTGATCTTAGAAATATGTATATTCATTTCAACTCACAGTCACCGATGCTAAGTTCCAGGCTTATCAAGCATTTGTTTAAATTCTGAGTATTCCTAATTTTTGTAATAACCTTTATTTGAGAATTCACATCAACAAGCTGGTGACGGACAAAGACACTTTCACACAAGGTGTTAAGTCAACAGATTCTTACTGCTTTTAAGCAAATATGCAATATTAAAAGAACTGATTCTTTTACTCCAGCTGGAAAAGTAAGTCTTATGACTGAATTCAAAATGAAGGTAAAAGATCATTGGAAAATACTGTCTCCTTCTCTCGAACAGCAAACCAGAGTTCTTCTCTTCTTTGGTCCAGGCACCTTTTAAAATACTTCCTTATGTGTTTTTGTTTGCTTCCCCCACCCCCAAAGAACTAAGCAAGGGAACAAAATTGCTGTAATTTTCCAGAAAGCACTGTCAACTAAACTGCCTTTTTACATCTGAGTATTTACTTGGATGGCCTTTCCACAACAACAAAGTAGTCAATACAGTTATTTCCATTTCTCTGGAGAGGCTTAATATTTTTTGGAAAAACATACATTTAAATTTTGTACGAGTCTTTTAAATGTTTCTGTTCTGAAACACATAGTTCTAAGAAAGATACTTCTGTATGATGATCTCCTAGCAACCAGAAGGCAGCAGAGGTACAAGTTTCAGATCAGAGATCAGGAAACAACAGAAAGTCTGAGAAATCCCCTCAAGCTTTTGCCCTTACCCACTCAGTTCCGAATTTACAAGTCTGTGACGGCTGTGGTTCTTTGCAAAGTCTCTCACCCTGCCCACATTTGAAACAGATGCAAAAAGAAGATACGACGCTTCTGAGGGTCACATGTGTGTCTGTGCAGAAGATGCATCTGAACTGTACTGATGCTATGCCATGAGTGATAAACAAGTCCTTCTTTAATAAGAGAATAACTGCTGCTTTATTTACCTTCAGATATGAAGTACGTATTTATGAAGAATTCAAAGAACATACCTTTCCGTTTGTGTTAAAAAATATTTTACCAGTGACATTTCTTCTATATTAGACTATATTTATACAAAGGCTATATTTCTAGTTTTTAATATTGCCAAAATTATAGTATATTGCTTGCTTTATTCAATGATTAATTTCCATGACCATATGCTTTCTGCATCTACATGCAGCTTGTGTTCAGTTTCATTTACAATAAATACATCTAACAATAAGCACAGGAGTTATATTCAGACAGTTGTAAAATTCCAGGCCGTATATTATCACACTTCTATTACTGCATTATCACTGCACATCATCCTTTATCCTCTAAATTTCCTAAAGCAATAAACATAATGCATCAACCATCCGCATAAAAATCCCAGATGGCTTTAGAGAAAACTCAAGTATGTGAATTTCAAGATACATGATATATAAACTTTGTCCAAAAAAATTATTAACAAACTCATTCCAAAATGAAGCTGTAAGATTTGGATTCAATTTGACCAAAATATTAACAAGATACCATTATGAAGACTTAAGTTGACACCAGTTAACACAAGGAAGAGTTGCTTCCTCTTTAAGGAGATATGTGTCTTTGAATATGACATTTTTCCTCCTTTTGGAGTACAGTTAAATAACATGATAAAGTAATATTAAAGATTTTTTCCCAAGCTCTTATGAACTTCTTCAGAGGCAAACCAAGCTGTCATGTAACACACCTTGGCCATCAGCTAATAATTTAAGAGAAAGAAAACTTCAAAAAAATCTGCTTATGTGAATGTTATTTAGAGACAGTAGGCTTCATATATCTGTTCATTTATCTGTGAATTTTTTAAAATGCCAAGACCTCTACCTCTCATGATTCTCTAATTTCTGATGAATCACAACACACTGAAAATGAATGAAATAAAAAATAAATATTATCTAGTGAAAATTTCTCAAATTTTATCATACTGTATATCACACTTCCAATGCCATTTTTGTTGGCTAAAGCAAAAGATATTTTTTAAAGATGGTCTCATTAATGTTGAGGGTAAAGTACAGTGCAAACATTATAATCTACTTCTTGGATTTTTTAAAACAAGAAAGGTAGATAGCATTTTGAATGAGACTGCTGCTACATGTAGTTCTTACACAGAAGGAAGAGGCTACACACAAGTCTACTACATTCTGAATGTCTTCCCTGTACCTCATTTTTTAATCTTCATGTTTTAAGACTCTTAGACTGGAGCCAAATTGCACTACCAAGCTCAGTCTGTGTAAAGCTTATAGCATTTGTCTGATATTGGAAACAGTAGATCCAGTGTATCACACATACACATGATGGCATGCATTGCTATGAGCACATACCAATTGCAAGAGAGCAACATCCATGGCAGTCAGGTGTACAATAACTGCCTTGTAATACATTGCAAAGACTTCCTAAACTTGGAATCCAAGAATTACCTGAACCAGCAGATTTGAATTTGCCTCTTATACGCTATCATATGATAAACAGACTGTGACATGGTCAAGTGGATAAGTGGATTAACCATCACCTTTTTTTCTCTGAGGCCAGACTGAAATGAGCTGCTAGGTCAGTTCCTTAACGGACAGTTTATATCATAAAACCATCACAGATAACTGAATACTGCTATACAAGACAACATAAGCACTTCCCGCTGTCAGAAAAAAAAGCAGACTGACTTGGAAATGAAAAATATGTTTCGTTTTAGCAAAAAGGTGGTCTCTCTAGGTCACCTCAAGGCCATTCTGAAGCTGTTTGGTAAGAGTTCTTATGACAGCTGCATAACAACTTGCAGTGGGAAAACATAAATAAAAGGTTCAATTGTCAGTGCAGACACTCCTTCAGCCTTCACAAAATGCAAATAGTCCGTCCTCCATGTAAAACATTACCTACATCTAGACATAAGTGTCTTGCCCTGACAAACCCAGTCAATGCATATGATTATTTACAATAACAAGGCAATCACCAGCAATGCTATTTTATAATTTTTTCTTCTAAAATCTGATGAAGAATCTGATTGTTAGAGAATTTTGAGGGGAAAAAGTGATGGGAAGGTGATAAGAACTATCAATTAAAAGCTACTATTTATCTTATGGAACCCCAAGATGATTGTGTAAAGTAGCCACCAATTTTAGCCTCCATCAATGAGCATCAGGAAGCTCAACACATACAACATTCTTAGTTGACCTCTTTGTATCAAAAAGCCCCCCCCCCCAGTTTTTTTTCTTAAGACAATCACCATGAATTATAACAACCTCAGTTTTGAATGTGGAGAATTAATAGCATTCAGAAAATTGCCTAGAATCTATTCTAAAAATAATATATAATATGTATTAAATTGGGGAAAAAACAACAAAAAAACTAAACAAACAAAAAAAAAAAAACTGTGTCAAAAAGCCCTAAACATACATCCAAAAAAAACACTACACACAAAAGCCAGACACACTTAGAAACATCAGAATATGGCAGGATAAAATAAATTGACACATATTGCCATTTATGTAGATTTGAATCTAAACAATAAAGATAAATTTAATGTGGGTAAATTTTTGATACTGCCAGTGAAGTTAACTACTCAGACTTAAACATGAAATTTAAATGCCTCGGTTCTTAAACTGAAATGCACAATATTCCTGTTTAGTTAAATATGTGTTAATTGTAGAAACTGCCTTCTGCACAAAAGCATCATTTCATGTTTTGTCAAACAAAATATTCTGAGTGACTACAGTTGTAATCGCCAAGAGTGTGCAAATGTGTTTGGAACAATGGACTCGGTGCTCTTTTCAAGCCTGTGTCTACGTATCAATAACAGTACGAAGGTAACTTTTAGGCTTAGTTATTCTAGGGCTCCCCTTAACCACCATGTAGAAGGGAAAAAAAAGGAGAAAGTGAAAAGATATAATACCAAAAGCAACCTGCCAAACCCTGCCAAAAAAAGAAAAAAAGAAGAAAAGAAAAATAGACTTTCCCGAGCCCTGAGGACAAGCAGTTATATATTTTATGCAGCTATGTTCCACAAAAATCAGCTATAGAAAATCTAAAAGTGGTGCATTAAATAATACTAGGGAAAATAATAAAAAACTTCTATAGGATATAGAATACAACATCTAAAAATCTGATTCTGCTGACACCAAGGAAAAGGCTGGCAATCAGCATTCAGCAAGTCCACAGTTTTACTCAAAGTTCTGATCACAATGCAAACTGCAGGTGTATGAGTAAAGCCAGAATTCAGAATTTCACTGACAAATCACAAGCAATAAACCAGTAAAGCAGTTCTCAAGGACCAACTCTGAAAGCCATAGAGAACATAAATGCATATCCAGCCAAGTTCTGGACCTGGATATATTTTACTGTAGGATCATCCCCAAAATTATTTCTATTCACAGACCTCGCTAGGTTACTGAAACAATTATTTTTTTTTTTTCTTAACTGTACATCTTAGATGCATTTTAAAAGGACAGATCAAAAAATAAAAATACAAAATAAAAGTAAAAATAAGAAGGTACAGCTCTTTGGTCACTATAAACGCGAAAAATAACCAGTGTGCACTGTACTATACAGCACACTGGACTATAATTATCCTCTCAGGGTTTTTTGGGTGAGCAGTTGGGATGGCTGATGGCATCGGGCGTATCACTCCACCTAGTTCAGTATCTGATATTTTTGAAGAACCTTCAGGCATATAGATATGTTCTGACAGAAAGAGATTTTACACATTAACTCCATCTCTGCTCAAATCCTCTCTCATATCTTCTATTTTCTTTTCCACCTTCTCAGCTGCTGATGAAATTGAACAGTATGTGAAGGAAACACGTGTGATGAAAAGAGGCCCATATAATTTGTGAATGGTTTTTTTGTAAAGTCCAAGTTCAACAAATGTGATGGGCTAGCTAAATTAGTAGCTTGGACAGAAAAAAAATTCACTCAAATTCCTGATATAATCAAGCAGCAGGACAAGTGCCAAGGCCAGAAATATGGCTAGTGCATCTGATTCAAACAGTTTAGGTTTTATGATGGAAAGACAAGTTGCATAAAGCATCTGATCAGCTGTGAGGATGTAAGGCTCTGAGATACGGATAGAGGCAATGGATTTCTTTGCTTAGGCTGTGCTTTAGAATAACTGCCTCACAACAAAGCTCTTTTGCTCCACTTTGCACTATTTATCAAGACTCAGTAAATTGGACTCAGCACTCAGTAAATTGGACGACCGCATTTATTACTCACTTTTTAAGTGTTTGATAAAATAGAAAAATATGCTTGTCTTCACACCTCTAATATTCAGAAAGAGTTGAAGACGATGTCAGAATCTGTGGGTTTTTTTGTTATTTTTTGTTTCGTTATTTTTTAAAGAGTCAGCCATCTTCCATTTTTGAATGGAAGCCACTTACATTCTCAGTCAACTTAAGGACGACTTACTAACAGGAGGAAGCCTGCTATAAAATGGTCATCACGTTCCCTCAAAAAATATTCCCTCAGGAAATTGTGATTCATAATGGAGTTGGATTAATTTTTCAAAAGATGGAGTTGATGTTCGTGCAATTAGAAATTCAACTGAGTATAGGAATATTTAGATTTAATTTCCTAAGAGAAAAACAAGTGCTTAGTATTACTGAAGACAACAAGAAAAGATAGACAGTGGAACAGCTAAGTAGAACTTCAGGAACTTTGGTATCAGTCCAGAAGAGAAAGTGAATAAGAACTTCAACCGGGAATACAAATACGTACGCAAGACATCAATGACTATAGAAAACATTCTGGATAAATACTGTCACATCAGAAATGCAAAAAAAATCAATGTCTACTTCTGGTTATTTATCTTGTGTCCCCTCCTCATTTACTCTGCTAATAGCACACTTCTTCCATCCAAACAAACACAGTTTTATAATTGAATAGGAAATGAGTAATAACTGAAAGTCCTTTTACTGATGCAACCAAAATGTTAATTAGTAAAGAATATTGACAAGCTGTGCTACAATTATACTTCCTCCCAGACATCAATTGCTTTTCTCCTAACCCACCCTGTACATATTCATCTTACTGCTTACAAGCCTCAATTACTTTTCCCCATTTTTACTGTACAGTGTAGAAATTCTCTCTCTGCTTTTATTTACTGCAGTGTGCTTGACTAAAGGGATAAGAGAGCAAATTTTTGTCAACTATTTCATATTCATCAGGAAGGATACAGATTGAATTTATAACCATACTGGCTTTGGTTCATGTTTAGGTGGTCTGGGTCACAGTACATCATCCTTCAAATGCTGGAATGAGTACAAGGTAAATCGACATGCTTGGTTCAAATTATTCTGAGTAGAACAGGTTTCCATGAACAGAACAATAGAGCACAGTGTGATTTGGTTCCCATCAGCAGCACAAAACCACTGTTTGTTTTTTTTTTAAATCATCAACAACAGACTTCAAGTCAATATCATCTCTCAATTTTCTTTCCCACAGTACCTCACACGGAGACAAAACCCTATCAGAATTGGCACTTTCACTTTAAGCTATGTTTTAAAATACGTTTGTAAATAAAAATTTAAAATATGACTTTGGGATGAAACATTAAGTGATAAATCTGTGCAGTTATTTTTCCTTTTTTAACTCCAGGATGTGTATTCTATGGGCTGGGGGTGGATTTTTCAGTCACTCAAACACAACAGATTTATGACCTCAATGCAGGGTGTCTCCAGGTTTCCTCTAATTAGCTGTTATAGCTTGTTCCTTCTGTTCAAAAGAACCAAGAAGAATTGTCATCAGAGTTGGTAGAATATAATTGAGAAGTACATCTATCAATCTTTCAAATTTGGTATGCTTTCAGATAAAGGATGACCTATGGTCTTCAGAACACGAAATTTCTCACTAAACAGCAAAATAGCCTGCACATGACCATTCCATGAAACACGAAATCAGGAAAAGGTAAACAGGTGACTAAAAGTAGTATTCAGAATAACGATAATATGAAAACAATGACATAAATGATTATTTCACACAGAGAATTTGTGCAGTACTTTTTTAAATTTTGTTTTGTACTGTAAGTGGGGAAAAAAAGAGCAATGAAACCTTCTTCCAACTGGAGCTGTTTGAGAAGAGGAAGGTTAAGAACTTGAGTGAATTAAAATTTACTAAATCTTTGGGAGAAGAAAGGGTTCAAGAACACTAACAAAAGCTGAAGACTTGTAAGAAGGAATCCTCTACAAACACAAGGTAGACAAAGACTACAAGAGAAGTCTTTCACAAGGCAACCAGTGGTTCCTCAAAGGCAAATTAAGAACTAACATTTTGTAGGAATACTACTTGGCCAAACCACAAACATCAGCAAATATGACCATCATCAAACAATCTGAAGCCATCTTTGCCTCTTAAAGAACTCACAATTACAGCAATTGGAGTAAGATTTTAAGAAGATAATAGGTAACAGAAATCCTGAGAAAACAGATGCTACACAAAACAATATGAAAAAAGACTCGAAGAAACAGTTTTTCCAGAGAAAAAGAGAAAACTGAAAAGCATGATATAAGAGGTCATTGCAGAGGAAAAGGAGTCTGCCGTATTCTCAGCACGCAGGACAAAATTAACAGACTTTACATGTAGTATTGAATGGTGCAGTCCAGGAAATTGTAACCGAGGAAAATTCTGAAATTTCTACTCTGGAAATACTTAAGAAAGAAGACAAAGAATTACCAGGAATCACAGTAGATACAGTAGGTTCACCCCAAAATAATGCACTACATGATCTCTTCCAATCTAGTTATGCAGGTCTAGTTTTATATACTTCTGTAACTTTTATTCGTACTACGTACACACATGGCTTGAATTTTCAAGAAGGGCTTCTCAAGTGGATACCATATCATTACAAATCTCACAGTACTCCTAGGGGAAGTGAGTATGCAAACACTTTAGGTGCCTTGAAAAAAAAACAACACATCCTACAAAACAAAAAACCCACTATCTTCAATAATGAAATGCATACAAGATGTTTAGTATCCCTGTGAAACTTTTCATCAATATAGTTTGCATACATGCACACACAGATACACATGTATATAGGCAGAAGGAGCAGGAGATAGGAGAGACAGAGTCCTAGTTGAATGGAGGTTTAAAATGTGATCCTTACACTTGTGTATGCTAGCCATGAAACATGCTAGATGAAAAGAATCCAACGTTGAGAGAAAAAAATGCCTAACAATGTAGAAAGTAGAAACATGCAATGACTTTCCAAAATAAACTGATTTTAAATGCAGTTTTTAAATAGAAATCCTTTTCAAAATGACTTTTATTCTATTTTCTATTTACTAAATCTTTGTCCATAAATGGCTACCAAGAATCCCTGCATAAAGACGCAAACATCCACATTTCTAAACTTCATGACAGTTAAAAATCAGTTCTATGAATATTCATGAAGGTTGTAAATATTTAAAATAAATACTTATATTTACACATTAGTACAACATTTTCATTAAATGAATGTAAGAAAGATATTAATGTGCACACCCTGTAAAGATTAAGTAATTTGCCCTCCGGGGCTATTGTTACTTTATTAAAAGTTCATTTAGGATAAATATTACGGCTTTTTCTTGAATCCCCAAACTCAAAGATTAAATTGTGATCCAGACTCACAGCATTCTTAAAAAAATGAATCCAGGCATGATACTGAGTCAGAATATTGACATTACTGTGCCTTTTTTTTTTTCTGGAGAAAAAAAACACCAAAAAACAACACATCCTCTAGCTCCTTTTATGTGCTCACAGTCATGACATATACTCAGAGAAGCTTTAGGGCAGAGTAGCTGCATGCTGGTGAGGTTGTTTAATCAGTCTTTTTGTCACCACACATTTTATACCATTGGAAGAGGATGTTTGTGTCTGGAAACACAGCAGGCAACCCAAGCTGCTTCCAAGAAAGGTAATTTATTCAATTTGTTTCATCCCTAGTAATAAATTTAGTCATCTTTCCCCACAACTATGTACGTTTTTATTCAAGAACATAGTGAATGTGTTCTGACCTACTGTATGCGACAATTCACTGAACTTCACCTATCAGATGAGTTCCAGCAAAAAGTAATTACTGTTTGTAGCGGATTTTCCTTCTAGCAGAATACTAGAAGGCAGTCACTTTCAATTTGAAGGTAGAAGAAAACAAGTACTTTCTCTGGAAGATGGTTCCAGAAGATGTGCTTCATCTACAATTTAAATTTCTCTGGTTTCAGCTTTCACCTTAAGAAAGATTTTCTTGTTCCAAGTCAAGCCCCGCTATACTCTGAAATTATCTGGCTCTTAAAAATGTTCCAGTTTGCAGCCACAGAACTGCTCTAGGAGTAATCACAGAAGTTTGAAAATTGTCAGTGACTCTGCCTTCCACTTTAACTTTCTCCAGCCTTTGAACCATTTCTATTATTCTTTCACCCCACTTTTAAGGCTACCATGGAGTGATTACAATATGGAGAGACGGAAAAAGCAAGACTTAAAAATAAATAAATAATATGAAACACAAAAGATTAGACTAGGAAGAACATATGAAAAACAGTCTAGATGGCAGTAAAAGACAGAAAGGCAAAAAATATGTACCCATGCAATAGAAAACTCAAAACTGAAAAACAAAGACAAGATTTAAAATTGTTATGAAGACAAAACCTCTTCAGACATCTTGGTGGAAGTCCAATAAAAATAAGGCCCAAATCCTAAGAAAGATAATTGTACAATATAAGGTAGTAATAATGAGAAATTAAAGAACATTAAAATGTGAAAAATGCAAGTTGAACACAGAAAATAGAAAGAACAAGATATATTTATATATATAAAGTGACAACTCTGTTATGACCCAGTGCTCTGTTTTAATGTGATGTAAAACCAAGCACGTGGACGACAGAGATAAGGAAAATAAAGGCAGTGGAAAGCATCTGCTACAAAGACTCAGTAAATACAGAAGCTAACTTTAGGGGAAAAGGCAGACAAGAAATGCATTCAGTGGTGAGATACTGTGCCCATTAAGACTAGCAGTTTAATGCAATCTTTCTCTTTTAGTTCAAATATTTCCTACAAAAGACTATTTCTATCCTCCCACATATTTTTCTCATATTTTTAAAGGATTATGGTCATTTCACAGCCAAAGAGGCACAATTTATACCCTAAAAAAGACAGTTTACAACCTCAGAAAGAAAAACAAGAAATAAAAGCAAACTTTCTACCTGTGTGAGACGAGCACAGGCTTGAGGGATTGCTATATTTTCCCCTCATAACTTCAGCAACTGCTATTAAAGTGACATCAAATATATGTAGGTGATCTGCCTCCTTAGCTGGATCAGCAGTGTGTTTTCAAAGTCAGTCTCCTGATCATCAGCACTGAGCACACTTTGGTTCACATTATGCAACATTGAATATGCAAAAATGGATAATTTCAGAAGAGCAAATGAGTGCTCAACTATTAATTAGCATGTACTCCTTTGGACCAAACTGCAGCAGACATAATAAAAATCCTAAGACAGTCCTTAGGATCAACTACCTTGCTCTGCTCCTTCAGCTGCACAACTTGGTAATTTAGGCATAGTAAGTGCATACAGGAATAGAATTAAAGTGGTAAAAGGCCTATTCCATAGACACTGTAGACAACACTATTATAGCAAGCTTTGCATCTTTATCAAATTCCTATTTTATGAGCTCCAACTGCTATTTCATTATTTTTGTCAGTTGGCATTGAAATACAGCATAAGATCTATCGGCGGAAATGATGCACAACAGCCAAGTTCCAACAATGATAACTGACCTTTCACAAACTTAATTAGATTGCAGCTAAATAATTTAGACAAACAACTAAGGCTATTCAGTTGAAAATGGCATTTTTATTAAGATAAATATTATTCCTATAAAAAAAAAAAACAACTAAGTGCTTATTTTCTAAATCTGTGTTGTAGTCCCGATTGTACTTTCTTGTGGCTGACAGAGCAGATCCTGATTCTGTTAATTATAAGATCTGGAGTTACTGTTGTTTTATAATTGCTACTGTGAATTGGGAATGAATTGTTTAATTATTTATTGGGCTAGTGTATTTTCTGAAAGACAAAACAGTATTCTGCTTATAAAACATTCGCAATAGAAAGCAGTTACTTGATATTCAGGGTTCAAATGTGTTTTATATGTGGAGTCCATTACATGTAATGTGCAAATGGACTGCTGAGCTCCAACTCTGTGCTCTCTGCCTGGGCTGGAGTTATAGGAGAATGAGCAAACACATATGCATGTACCCTTCTCCCTGCATAACTACAGCCAAAGAACAAAGAGGGAGGGAGTAGAAAAAACACGCTCACTCTGAACCTATAGAAACCCATCCATGGGCTGGTAAATCCTGGTGACTTTACAAGAGGAGCCTGTAAAATTAACAGAAGGATAAATGCCTGTGTGCTCACACATTTTGCAGCAGAAACACCATGAAAGTTAATGCTGTTCTCCAGCTCAGTCTCTGTCCCTCTGAAGTGGTAAGGATGGAAGGAAGAAGTAGGAAGGCAATGGTACCTTACCCAATGGAACACAGATGTAACAACAAAATCAAGTTACAGTGTAATTTTATAAACAAATCCATAACCAATGTGATAGTCCTTCTATAGTGTATGCTATTGCTTACCTCACAATCTTGCTTGCAGCAGCACATCTGTAGTGAGGGCAAAAGCGCTGCAGTTTAAACCCAGCCTCCTGGGACTGGAAAGACTCTCAGAAGCTGAGGGTCAGGTGAGTACACTAAGTGCTCTGCTTCTTCTACTAGCACGCTCAACCTATAACCAGCCGGTTAAGCTCTACATATAATAATGTGGAAACAAGATTTCAGCAGTCTTACACATGCAATTGTTGCATCTCTGCAAAAACAACTGATCTCAGCTGCCTCTTTTTTCCCCTCATACTTTATTATTTATTTTAAGGATTTCTTTATTTGCCAAAAGGCTTATAAGCACACAGTTAAAACATAGCATAATACTGGGGCGCACTAAGATATGCATCAAAATAAATGTTACATGTAAGAGGTACTATAGATCAAGCATAAAACTAACCTTATAAAGTAAAGGTGATTGTCCTAGCTTCAGAAGTGCAATTTTTTTGGTCACATTTGTAGTGGTTTGAATCCGCATCAAGTCTTCTATGGTCCCATACTGTATATCAACAAGTTCTGCCTGAAAGAGAAGACAAAATTCAGGGCATATTGACAACTATACAGCAGATAGAGTATTCATTCCACAGAAACAAAGTTATCTGTGTAATTACAAGCAGCTGGGAGTTCTGCTTAACCTTATTTCTAATCACTGGAATAGGAAGACCTGTAAGAGCAAAGAGCTTGATAATTAAATCTGACAAATACATTTCTATCTTGGCATTTTTCAAACAATTCCTCAGTTGTGATAAAAATTAGAATTTTATTTCTTGCTGATGATTATTATAAATGCTGCTGATTCTGATGAGAATTCCTCCTTGTTAGTCAAAGGAATGCAATTAGAACTAACCTGTACTTTACCTCTACACTTTAAAGGAACCAAAGTCTTGTAAAGTACTTCAAGAAAGAGTGAATGATTTAGCAGGTCATTCAACAACACCTAGGTTTATATTCTGTACCAATAGACAGTTTTATTATGTGGTCTTCTATGCTCATTGAGTAACCTTGCTTAAGTGCTGAAGTATTTATTTATAAGTTATCCAGCACTAGATAAAACATTTACAACAGATTATGACACACTAATGCTTTAGCTTTCCTATCAATGTTTTTATATTATTTAAAATTGCATCTAAATAACTACAAAGTCTCTACAGAATGATCTTCAAAATTTAGTTAGGACAGCGCAAGAATATGTCAAGCAGGGACAGTGATGGATAAAACATTTAAGAAGTGCTTCTAAAGATTTAGTAAGTATACATATATTTATTAATCTACTTATGTTTATATACACATATATAAATGTATGTATCTACATACACAAAATTTAAGAGCAACCAGCTGCATTTGTCTCACACACATATAGCAATTGTCAAAGACAAAGTATGAAGATCATTAGTCTTGTAGGCTGTTTTTAGGAAGATTTCAGGACACTAAAGAAAATCCTAGAACCTCTAAACCCCTTACACAGTTTTCACATAAAATACAAACAAGACACTACAAAAATATTACACAAACATTTAAAAAACAAAACACGATGAGCAGCACAGGATGGAAAATTTCTCTTTCAGTTCAGTTTCAGTAACTATGGACTCACTGCCAAAGTCAACAGTTCTGATTTTGGACATTTCACACAAACGGTTTACATTCTTCCAATAGTTATTCTGGCAGTGTAGGATGTGTGAAATTTCACTAGATTCCTAAACACAGGTATTTTAAGAAAGTGTTTACCCTTATACAATTCTATTCAAACGTTAAGAGTTTGTGCTTTAACATGTGAATTGAATTCATAAATCTCTTTCTTGCCAAAGTCTGTGTCTTCTTAAACACATTTCATTAAGATTTCAAGTTAACAAGTTTCTAAGTCTATAACGTGTCATCAGTGCTGTATAAACAGTCTTTAGAATGCTCAACCAAAGTAATTAAACACTTCTGCAACAGGTAAACACCAGATTTTACATCAGATACTGAAATGTAAGAGCAAAAAATCCTGCACTTTATACAGAATTTTTTTTAACACGTATGGGTTTTCACTACCTAAAGAACACAAAAACTATTTAATATAAAAATCCAAATTGTGACTGTAAGCTGAAATACAATATAAACTTTCCCATGTGATCATTATATTGAAAAGTATGACAAAACCACATGCATTAAGTTTTGGTTCTGTTGCAAGCTATGATACATTTTACCTAATTTGATGTTCCTGTCTGAAAAGATCTCATAGAATTTATGCAGTTATACACAGTTCATCTAAAAAGAAGAAAAGGAATGAATTCATCAGCCTACTTCCCAGTTCTCACAGATTTGCCTCATTTTGTAGATCTTGGCTTTATTTTCATTTGCACCTACGGAAGTCAATATGTGCAGTAAAGTGAAATAATTACTCGTCTCAAAAGTCTTGCAGTTTGAGAGCTTATCTATGAGTTGATTTCTAGGGAGACTTCTAATCCCTTTGGACCCAATGCTTTTACCAATTACCCCCAAGCAAACTGAAAATCAGGGCTTTCATCACTCATACGAGAAACAGCACTGACTTTTCCCGAGGCAAAATCAATACGCACAGATATGACATAATGAAGTATCAAACCATTTGCTTCAACAGTGTGCCTGTGTGAAAATGAGATACCTGCCCACATTCACATGCCTCTTCATGTTATTTTTGCTAGCTGCTCCTCCAGGGTGCTATCTACCATTCTGTAAACAAGAATACTACATGTTTGCACAATTATTAAAGTATTTAGTGACTGCTGTTTGTTAATTTATGGATGCAAACCACACTTTCAAGCGCTGCTTGCTAGTGCTTTCCAAGCACCATATGGACTCTGCAAGAGAAGACTGAGTCAAAGTTTTTAAGATTCCTACTTCTTCCTTTCTTGTACATCTGAAGGCAATGTAAAATTTGTAATACATAGAGAATCATTCAGCTCTAATTAATCACATACAATACAACAGCACTAGCTCAGAGTAGTCAGTTTTGCTCTTATGGTAAGTGCTGGAGCTCAATCAATTGGATCCTTTGTTTCTAGTATGAAAGATTAAAAGTATAATTTTAAAATAATGTTAGAGCAAAGTATATTAAGCCAAAAAGCGCTACCCTCTCAATAATCTGCTGAGAAATAGCTATTTATGTTGCATGAAGTTCTGTTTTAGTCACAACAGTCTGAACTCAAAAAACAGTGAATAAAGATTAGGGTTTTTTTTTTCTTTTTTTTTTCCTGTTTTAGAAATGCTTACAATGGGAAATATTTCTCATTTTATAGATTCCAGATTTAAGAAAGTAGAATACCCCACCTGCAATAACCCATGCTTGATTTATTGCTTTCCTTTGGTAGAATAATTTTATTCATAAAACAAAAAAGAACTCATCCTTTTATCAGATGCCGAAAAAGAGCACTTGTATACTTGATTTAGATATGGAAGAGTAAATCCTCTTACCCTAAAACTAGAAAATGACTAAACAATGAGCTGTTTTATCCATTTGAACTGGGTACTTACTCTTCAAATTGTTTCATGCTATGCTGTTTCAAAGATACGACTATTTTGGAGCAAATTGTGATGTGCAATACGGAGTTCAGAAGTATTCCCCCATGCATGAAATGAAGTAAGGGTAAGTAATAAAACAAACATTTCTAGAAAAGGTAATTATTTTATGTTAGACTTGCTATTAGTTTCTAAATCCCAAGATGATGCTCAATGAGTTGTAAACATTCCATCTTAAAAATTAGGATAAAAATCCCACAAAATCTGCAAAGTCAAGCATTTTGAAAATGCCATGATCAGGGAAGCCAAGGGTCTTTTCTGTCTCTTTTACTTCTCTCCAAAACTAAAGAGAACAAACAGCACTCTTCACTCAGTCAAGGGTAGAGAAAAAAAAAACCACCAACAATAGCTAGTGCTTGGAAAGGAAAAGCATACATAACTGTATGAAGAGGGTGGCAGTTGGAATCCTGAAACTGTCATACACAGTCTTAAAACTTCACTTTCTTAGCAAATACTATTGGAATTAAAAATGTAAAGAACAAGTTAAATAGATCAAAAATAGATGAGAGAGGATCAAAAACAGATGACAAAGAAACCATAAGTATTTTAGAAAGCTAAATGCTACGTATGCAATTTATTTAGGACAATTACTCACCAGAATTGAGACTATTTATCTAAAGAGAATGATGGACCAATACCTCTATTCAGTGTGTGTTCACACATACTACATTCTTTTCTTTCATTCAAATCTATAACCTTCATATGTCCTTCAATATTCAGCTACTGTTTTTAGGCTGTCCACGCAATAGAGGTAACAAACATACATCATGTGACCAGTCACAGGTAAATGACCTCAAACTGTTCATCTTGACAGATTTAAAAACTTAAAAGCATATTTGCAAATCATATTTGAGTAGACAGTAGTTTGTGAGCAGCACCTAAGATTAAACTTTATTAAATGCTTCACTATAATTCATTTACACAGCTCTGAAACTGAGATTGAAGGCAACATTCAGCACAGTATAAAAATAAATGCAAACTGGTTGTAGATTAAAGCTGGACATCAACAAATACAAGGAATACTCTGCAAACATAAAAAATGTTTCTTCACTAAAATTAGGAAAAGAAAAGAAATAATTGTTGTGTCCAAGCATGCCAACTCATTCATCATTATAAGTTCTCTTACTCTTTCTTTTGGGGCTGCTTCTCCCATTACAACCAAAAGCATCCAGCTGATACTCAATGAACCACAGCTGTCTCCCTCTAATTGCTACCACCCAAACTTCCCTGTTTGCCCTTGTCTGAGTAGCCAGAGACAAATTGAACTACCAGTCATCTTGTACAGGAGTAACAGAACCTGGATGGAGAATTAAAAGACCTGTGTTGGTAAGTTTTGTGGCATATGTCTGATTACCACATCCAGTTTACTTGAAAAACTGAGAGTGCAACTAAACATAGCATGCAGCCTAACTATTGAGGCCTCTTACAGTAATGGCACTCAATACAAGTGGAATCAGCCTGCTGTTTTGTGTTTAGGATTCACTGAAGCCAAGAGCAAACACGGTATGTTTGGTTTCCTCTTGCTAGGTTCAGCACTGCCAAAACAGAAAAAGATAAAGGAAAGCACGACCATACAATCAGTGATATTTAGAGTTATATTTCATGCATGATGTCTGTGCAGACTTGAATCACAGAATGAGTGTTGCTCCAGATCATGTTTGTGATGTGTTTGGGGACATTGTTAAATGCCTATTTGTTCACTAAATAAAAAGTATTTAGTCATCTTCAAGCAGATTGATGAAATTCTTTTGAGCTTTTTTGCACCTCACACTGCAAGCTTTTTTTACTTCAATATTCCCATTCATGCATTGAAATATCAGAGTAATTCCCTATGATCCACAATGCCAACTAACAGTCAGAAAGGATTCTTCATGTCTAGATTTTATCACATAAAATTGCAAGAACATCTAAAACTGTAATTTGTTCAAGAGTGCAATGCCAAAACAAGAGGAAACAATTAGGTCTCTCAACCTCAGAGTTTGATCAAGCTTGATCTCACAAAGCAAATTTAGTTGCTGACACATTTCAGGTACTCTTTCTTCTCCTCACCATATCTATGGCAACACAGCTCCACTGCAGGCAGGAATGTTCCTACAGGTTGCTTGTGCTGTTCCAGTATCATTTTTAGAGAGATGCTGGAGTTTAACTTGTTGGCTTGCTTGCTCTTTATAGTTTATAGCAGGTGTTTTTATTCTGCTATCTCCCATGGAGACTGAATTAAGATCGAAGCCTTTTTATAGCCTACAGAAAAGAATCTCTTCTGTGTTTTATGGTTACAGAGCCCCAGATAAATCTGAGTTGGCATAGTCTGTCCCCTGTTGATAATGCTTATCCGGTAGACTCCTCCCTCTACATCTATTTTGAACTTTATTTTTCCTTCTTTTCATTCATTTTTACTTTTTCTCTCCCTGCTCATGATCACATTCTTCCAGTTTCCCTTAAGCAGAAAGAAAAACTAATATCTAAGTGTAACTTTAAAAATCGTTATGTGAGATATTCATAAATTCATGACAGTGATTTCCACTGTGACAACAAGCCGCGTTTTTTCATCTTTTCTAATTAGATTCAAATGCTTATCTATTTTTTAGGTATTCTGAAGTAAAAAATTTTCTTCAGTCATGTAAAAAATTATACTTATTTTAAAATCTCTAAGAACACTGCTTTGGTTATAAAACACTGAAGGACACAAAATCATTTGAGGCTTAAGAAGCCAACTGAAATTTCATTATCCTAAGCCTTCAGTAAGTGGTGCTGAATGCATGTCATCACAAAGCTTGCTAGTGACAGAATTTAGAATTCTGGTGATTCTTCCTTATATATGAAATCACTAGCAGAGCAGGAGAGGGTACCGCAACGCAGCAACATCTCACTCTGCTTTTTAATGGGATCTCCATGAAAAACAGTGAAGTATGAGTTTACACCTACGCAACTCAAGAAAGAAAATAATCTCCTGTCTAAAATGACAGGTCATAAAAATAGTGCCAAGAGAATGCAAACATTATCAGAGACAGAATGTGCGTGTCAAGTGATGTGAAACATTACATGGAAGCGCTTCTGCATCTTTTCAAGTGCAGCTGAAATATGTCATTTAATAACTTTAATATTTTAATTTCTTAGAGGCTAGTGTATCAGTTTTGTTAAACTCCTTCACCTTCAGAGCTAGCCTGGTTGTGTAAAAAAAAAATATCTACAAAATAACCTTACAATATTCAGGCTTCCAATTTTTGCCATTTTAAAATCACACAAATTTCAAAGGATGAGAAGCCTGTTTCAGCCAACCAACTCTCATCCTACTGCACACATAATATACTGAAATATATACACAGGCTCTATTTCTATATATGCTTGCTATATGCACAGAAAATATACGTTGCTGTTACTATATGTACGTAGAAACAGAAGGATAAAGTGGGCACCTATTTCAAAAATGCAGATAAGTACATTTATGCACAAGAGGTTTTCTATTCCATCTTGAACTTTCAGAAGCGTCAGTGAGAACTTGATTTTCCACAGTATAATAAACACTCTTTTACACAGAACTTGTAGCCATCACTTGGCCAAACGTCACACACTTGAGCCTAATCAGAGAGATGGTAAACCATATAATGCTGTAAACACATTAGGGAGTTAAAGCAGCATTTTGTCAAGTCTGGAGAACTAAACATGTAATTGCGAAAAGGAAGTTGACACCTTTTATATCTGGTGTGAAGACTGGTATCCAAAAGCAATAGACAATTGTATAGGTCTCCAAATTGTCCTTTTAGGAAACAAGCTGAAAAATACACTCTAGAATTACAAATACATTCAGATGGAAGAAAGGGACTCCAATGAGAGCAGCAAGTGATAATCAATTCAAGCGAACAAAATGATTGACCAAGGCAAATCCCAAAAAAAAAAAAAAAAAAAAAAAGAAAAAAAAGAAAAAAGGGAAAATCAAAAAAAAAAAAAAAAAAAAAAAGGAAAAAAAGGATACGTGTGAGAATAGCAAAGCTCTGTGATTGAAGCAGTAGATATTTCTATTTTCAATTGTGTAACATTCTGGAAATCAAACCTTGCAAGAAACACACAGCTTTTGATTCAGGTATCACATACTTGACATCATATTAGGAATAAAAGTTCTTCATTCTTCATTAAGATTTTGTTTTCATAAATGAACTCAAGTGTCAGATGGTCATTAACTGTGACCCTATGGTGACACTATTCACTTTTTAGTAAGCTGAAATTATTTCTTCATTCAGAAATAGCTGGCCTTCAATTTTTCAAGTTTTATTTTTATGAGCAATGGAAGGAATTAAGCAGGAGTTCAGGATAGGGCTCTGTCAGGTACTCTCGTTATAAGTGCAATTAGTAGCTTGGCTTTGCATAGATTAGGGCAATGATATTTCTGAGTTGTGCCAAATTTCACACAGACATTCTCAGAGTTCATCTCTACTAAAATGTCGGCAGGAATGAAAGGAAATCTCATGCAAAGGACAGGAATTGCTCCATTTTAGAAGAGACCAGTGAATTGTTCACTCTGCATAGTGATGTTTTGATACATTATATGTCAAAGGAAAGATGTTTACATTACAAGAAATACATGGGAAAGACTGCAGGGAAACTGCAACCCAGACAACCTGATGGGAGGAAGGAGTAATCTGACCTCTGATGACAGTAGTATAGCAAAACCTTCACCACAACAGTTGCCCTGTTGGAGCTCTGGAGCTTCCCTTATCTTCCACAGCCTGCATTCCAGATCACTCTTTTACAGCAGTAGAGAGTTGCTCAGTATTACTGTAGTAGTACTTTACAGAATAGTTTTCAATAAAAGCAGTTAGAGACATTATTAGAGAACTACTAGACACCACAGAGATCTGCGCTCAACTCTGTCCCTTGCCCTGGTATGATTTCTCCTGTATAAGACGTTAAATAACCAACAGAGAGAAACTGAAAACCGACAGGTCAGTATGTGCTGTCATAAATGCTGTTTCAACCACAAGTTTTCCCCCTAGTTCAACAATAAGCCCACTTTCTGGATTTCATTAATCACAAGAATCTAAATTCAACAAGACACATAATGCACAATCGTTATATTTGTTAATTGTAATTAATTCACTAAATATTCACTAATTGTACCACCCACTGAAGAGATTCCATCATTATTTCCTAATTTATCACTACAAAGAAATGATCTTTGTTGTCTGTACAGAAAAATGAAAAATTATACAAGTTATTTTGGGCATAGAAAGTCTACATGCCTTAAGAAAACAACAATAAGGCCACCAGGAGTACACCTGAATGAGCAGCCTTTGTCCATCAGTCTGCACGGACAAAAATTCTAGATGTCTAGTCTGCATCACATTACATGACACAAACATTTTCTTGCAGTCTTCAGATATCAGATTTTTAGATAAAAGGACATAAAATGACATACAATGCATAGAATTTTTTTTGGAATAAAAATTTTAGTTAGAAGAATGATATAGAAACTTATTTGCCAGTAATATTATTTCCAGCTTTCCATGCTACTTCACCCTACAAAGTACTCCTCTAGCAAAGATCATGTCTGGCAAGCTGTGACCCACAGAAGAAGGAACATCGCTCCCCAGAGACAACATGCAAAAGCTTTCTTGCCTATTTAAAGAGCTTTGGTCTCTAACAGTTGAAGCTGTTGCCAGACCAATTCTATCCTTATTCACCTCTGTCTGCCCCTGGAAGGTACCAGTGTGAAGTAGTGAATCTTACAGGAGACAAGACTAACTCTATCAGGTAACATAATTCAGCAGCAGGAAGATAAATTCCTCGAAGCATCTTCTTTCTCAAACGCACCTACTCTTGGGCCAGTCACAAGCTGGTGATTGATCATTCACTTTCTCTTTGAACTGCAGAGCATGGGAACATAAGAAATAATTATGAGGATAGGACAGATATTTCTCATGATTAATTCACATTAAGGCCTCCTTAATGAATGAGATAAACACAATAACTAATATCCATTACATGAGATGTTCGGCATTAGATTTATTTCAACTTAGCAGATAAGATTGCATATTGAACAGAAAAAAAACCTCTAGGGATTCCCAGTACTAGAAAAACGAAAAGTCAATGTATTTTCATCTTTGTTCACAATTTTTTATTTTTTATTTTTAAATGAGGGATACTTCTCTCCCAGGATTGAGGCTTGAACTGCTGGTTGCAGTTATAAGTGCTCTATTTCCAACCAGCTCAAAAGTAATTTTTTGAGAGAAGGATTTTTCTCAAGATATTTTAGTCCACAGTTCACATACACACCCAATGTACTCCTACAAGTGCACCTGGATACCAAACTTAACCTTGGCTATGGTTAGAAACGGGGTCATCGTTCAGCTCTTATGTATTTTTTGAATCAGCTGTACCAGAGCAGAGACCATATTCTGAAGATTTTTTTCATCCTTCTCTGAAAGGTTTTCAAAACACATTTGCTTCAAAGAGCTTCCTATAAAAGAATCCTTCTTAGCTTTTTTGCTTTTCTTACTATTAAGGTTCTATGTCCAGGTTTATATCATTCCTGAAAGCACTCTAAGATAGTTCATTCTTTGCTCCTTCATAGCAAAATTCTTAAATAAAGATTTCTCACAAAATCATCTAAAATCTGTCATCACCAAATAACTCTTCTCACGGTAGTCTTATCCTCAGCTAGCTCAGACTGCATTTAAAACTTACGCTTCTTTTTCACATACCACTCTTTTCACGTGGTCATCTTAGAAAATTGTATTTGGACTTATCACATCCTAAGATGGAAAAAAGAAATCTGGAGACTTGTTTTGGATTCTCAATGCTATTGCATTTGGAAACATTTCAAAAAGATCTTGACAAAGAGAAAAAAAGAAGTCCTGTAGAGAAGCACTGAAGAACTTAATTACATTAAAGGAAATCCATCTGGTAAGACTCTGGCAAAAATATTTCCATTTGATTTGAGTTACCTTCGCATTTGGGTTTGCACCATTAACAAGAAGTGAGCATGAAAGACAAGACACTGGGCAGAGATCAACCCAGATGTCAACTGAACTGGACAGGAAATTGTAACCTGCCTGGTCCAAATCATGCAATAAAATAACTGAAGTGAAAAATATTTCTCCGAGTCATGCTTTTACAGAAATGCGTCCATGTATATTCTCCCACACTGACTATCAACAGAAAAAAATAGTAAACTCTAGATGAAAATATCACAATTCTCTTTAATTTCAACAGGAATTTTACTTTCACTGAAAGCTGAATAAAGAACCAAAACTATTTCCAACATGTTCATTGTTCTCACCCTTCAGTTTTTAACTATGCAAAGGAAATATATGTCATGTTTATGGTTCAGCGTTGCTCCAATTTTTATGGAGGTCTTATTGAAAAATGCCTTTGGCTGATTATGTGCAATGGCTTGGAAGTACTCAGTGATCTGTTATGTCTACAGATACCAAGATGGCTCACCTTTTGCTCTTTTGCACTAGAAAAATTTTCCATTATTGACACATTATTAAAATGCCATTACTAATATTTTATTACTAAAACGTGATTACGATATCCACTAACAACTATAAAACAGTAAAAGGTGGTAGTAGCCACGTGCATCTTTGAAATCTTGACCCTCAGTGATAGAAAAATCATTCAGCAGTGTTAACTGGACTCTTATGCATGATAAACCGCTATAATTTTAGGGAACCATACAACTTTATTAATGAATGGTTATGTGATATATGCCAGAAAAATGACAGGATGCTCTGCAGGAAATCTTTTCAATGATCATTTCTGTAGTTCTTGACTGGAATTTTAAATTACACAACCTTCACATTACATTTCACAGTTTTCTATATGTAATTATAATGGAATGGCAGCTATACTCTAGTTAATGCTAACTGTTGTTTTCTGTTTAAAGGTCAAGTTATTCCAAAATCCATACTGTTAGCGAGATTGTCTTGAAAAATTTGCTCTGCCTACTTAGCATGCAGAACAGTGGTCTAAATTATGATTATTTGTGGAAGAGGCTTCTGCAAAAACTCTTCTATAAATAAAGGATAGATAAGGTTCCTCCAAAATATCTAAATGTTAACAAAACTGCATGATTTTTCTCATTTGTGTATGTGCTACTCAACCTACAGCCCTTGCCATCTGCAAACTGATTGCAGTTGCTAGGGATTCATTTTAGCTAGTACACATCTCTTCAGAGAAGAAATTTTAGAAAATGTTAATAAAGATAATAATGAACTAAATTGTCATGCCTAAAGGAATTAGATGTACAGATGTATGAAGATTCCCCCAGCTTGATATTTTGCACCAGTGTACCATCAAAAATGACTGAAAGACTTAGGGTGAGATGCTGTGATTATTTAATCTGAATTACATGCACTCTACTTTTGGAATTCAAGATGTGTAAGTGAGCATGCTGCTGAAGGCTCATTTGGAAATTTTGCCTGGGGATAAAAATACACTGGGAATATTTAAAAGATATTCAAACCCAACTGTTAATTCAAAAATACTGTTAAGGAAATTACCACTGATCAGCTAGAGGGAAGACAAAAGATAAGGGCGCACTAACGTTTTTAGTACGGAAAGTAATCAAATTAAATGAAAGCAAACTTTTGGGTCAAGGAATTCCTGATGCACAATCCCTCCGAAGGAAATCAAAACTTTTTGGTACAGAAGTAGAAATACAGAGAAACTTAAATTCTGCAAGGAAACAGAAGAGTGCTTGCAAAGTGCTACTAACAACTTAGAGAAGGAGACTGTAGGGCACACAGTGGGGACACAGCAATTAGTGGCTAAGAGCAGGGAAATCAGCAGTCAAGGAGAGAAAGGCTGACACTTTTCTGGATGGAGAAAAGGGATGGATGGGCAGAGAAGGCATCTCAGCCCAAACATGGGAGAATGGGGTGTCTGCTGCACTGATCAAACCCTCTTCCTCATGTAAAACCTGTCAGGAATGTGCACAGTGCTTCCATCATTCCTGCCTTGCAAGGATTGAAGAATGGCAAAATTGCTACTAACTGACCTTAACAGATGGGTCTGAACCTCTCTCATTGTTTCAGGTTGCATTAATCTCACATTGGGTTCTCATTTAGCTGAGAAAATGTCACTGAAAGAAATGAACCGGAGCAGGCTAAAATACTATCAACAGATGTAGAGAAACTCTTCTGCATATTGCATTGCAGAGGCAAACAGTCGGCATTCTCACTTCTCTGCTCCTTGCAGCCCCTTCAAAACTAATCAAAGAAACTGCTGGTTGAGTTGGGAATAAAATTGCCTAACATCAGCAGACACTTGGAAGAGAGAAATGGGTCATCAGTCAGAATTTGGAAGGGAGAAGAGGCAGAGAAGTGCAAGCAACCAGGGAATGTGGATGGCAGCGAGGCTGACTTGCAAACGGGATATGGATGGGCACTGCCTTGGAGAAAGGAACAACTTTGCTTCTATCCACAGACCTCTCAGAAACCTGCCTGCTTGGAATGCCCATTTTAAAGACTCTCCACAGAGCAAAGGACCTAACAGGTAGTTGGTGCAGTCCATCATGGTATAGAACAGATGAACATCACATTCTACCTGTGCTCCCTATGCACTCACACCACCCTCTGGAGATCACTGCTGCAGGTTGGTTACGGACGTGCACCCACCCTAACGCATCTTAAACATTCAGCACCAGAAGGAGCACACGTCTTAGCAGCTTCCCAGGCACCTCTCCTCAGAGCTCAGCAGCAGTTCCCTGCTCGTCCCTGCTCCCCAGGGACAGCCTGCAGCCACAGCTCTCAGGCAATCCTATGACGTGAGAGCATGGAATGGCACGTTGTGATTCACTGCAACACACTCACTCAGAGGCTGGCTAGATACTGTCTGACAACACATTTTGCTTCAATGCATAAATTCAATGCAATGTGATTTCCCTTTATACACAATGTTGGCCAAAGAGGCATTTCCATTTTCATTAACCAGATAAAAGGTTTAAACTCTATAAATGCGGCTGACATTAAAGTTTTAATAAAAATATATTTCACATATTTTTTCTTAAACTGACCTGGCCTGTGGTATATTATTTACATAACCTCTGCAATATCTATTTCAGAGCTGACAAGACAGCTCTCTCCACAACTGCAGGCTGCCCTGCCTGTCACCATGATGGGTAAACAGTGTCACCTTTTCAGGGCCCAATGAATTATAGAGAAGCAGTAAAGTGCACCATCCATCACAATGGCACTGAGTAGGTTTTTGAAGTAGATTTCAGATATCACAAATGCTGTTTAGACTGTTACCAGAAAGCACAAATTGGACAGCTCATATACAACGGCCATATAATGAATGGACATGACAGGTCGTCAAAGAAAATGAGTCCTGCTATTCTACAAATAACCTTGTCAACATGCAGGTAGAGCTATAGCTCTGCTTCTAGACAGACTGCAATGAACTAATGGTTTTATTTGTTTGAACTTCCAGCACACCAAATACACAAATGAGATACAATGGAGCAGCAGCATTCAAGCAATATTAGCAATTCAACCTGATTATGTGACATGTAATAGAAGCTCTCTACTAAAGATGTGTCACATTTGAAAGAAAATTATTCAGATTATGAGTAGCTGTAACTAGAATATCCTTTCACAGGAAAACCCTCATGATTTAGCAATCACAACCAACTGCAATACACAATTTGTAGTTCTACTACAAGCAATCAACTCACTCCCTGATTGCCAAACCCAGCAACAGCCACCACTTTATATTTCTCAAAGTTTATTCTACCCCATTATCTTAAATAGCATAGATCATTCCATAGGATTGAAAGTTAGAAAGGTTAGATTGCTACCAATTTCTCCATAGCCTAAACAAGTGGGGAAATTTCCTTTTAGACAAAATTTTATTTAAAGGCATTCAGGATAGACTTTTTATGAGAAAACAGAAAACATCTGAAGTTCTGTGAGAGTGTCAAGTATCTCAAAGTATCTCAAATCTTCCACTGACTGTGGAATTACACACATTGAGCCATTCTTTGGCTCAAACACAAGCTTTGAAAGGTTTTGTCAAAGCCAAGGCACATCCTTACAGATGAGTACATAGGCAGTGTACGTGGTCCTCATTTCTTCAGAATTCAATTATGGAGAAAAGTGTCCTGAAATATAACCCAAAGTGGTACATGTGTTTCTGGTAATAACATCAAAGATTTTCCCTGGTACATTCGATTTCCTTTAATCTGATGAATTTGTTAGCAACACATTTATTTTCATGAAAGAAATCTCAAAGGCCACAACTGTACTTTTACCTCATTACAGTTACTCTTATTAGGTTATGAGAAAATATATTATGTATTGAGTTTCTAAGTGATAAATGTAGTAAGCCAAGTCCTGTTCATTAGTATTTTTTTACTTGTCTACAGAAAAGCTGAAGAGTGTATGGTGCAAGACTTATCTTGGTTCGCTTCATTTCACTTCGAAACATCAAAAGCTTCAGTATGAAGTTACAGTTTTTTAGGAGTTCTACTGATACTGATTCAGATACTTGTTACTGACGTAACAAGTGTGAAACTAAACCTGGAAAATAGGCATATAAGGTATATTAAAATAAATAAATAAAACAAGAGAGGGGCAGAAGTCTTCTCCCAAAGGAGACAATCCTTTGGAATAAAAACTTTTGATGCTTTCTAGAAAGAGAATTTCAAGCAGGATGAGAAACAGATGGATCTGAAATTCTACCAGCCCTTGGATTTCTCAATGTCCACATTTTAAAATGATGTTAATAGTAAGATGGGCTACTGGGCACAATGGAACTGTCATCACTTTGACTCAGAAGATTTTCACAGTACATTACTTGTAATGAATAAACACGATGCACAAACAGCATCATAACAAGAATACACAACGGTTGCATTTTACTACTCGAAATTCAGTAACTGCTATGCTATAAATATTTTATAGAACAAAGATATTTTGGAAGAGGTATCTCCCAAACTCAGCTTCTGTTCTTACACATACACTACTAATGCCGTTCTGTCATGAGAATGAACTTCTAAACAATAAAAGAAACAAAAGCAAAGTTTCCTGCATCACTGGAGGTAAATGTACAATAATTTTAAAAGGAAAAAGACAACAGTACAATAGCTATGCAGTTAGCAGTAAAATTTACATTGAAATTTTTATGTTTCAGAAATATATACTGAGATTTATACTAAGAGGAAAGTAAACAAATGACCACTCTGTATATCCCAAATAGATCTGAAAATCAAATATATAAAGGCAGCCAGCAAACAGGATAGAATAAGGTAGTTCAAGATCTTACTTCACTCAGCAAGTAACTAATCCCAGCTGGCAGCACATATTTTGTCTGACAAAACTTCCTAACAACAGATACTGTAAGATAAAAATACGAACTGTGATCTTCAAGGCAAAACAGAGCAGATGTATCAATAGAGCTGCCACAGAAGAAACTACGCAGGACCTATGACAATAAGTCAAGAACTCCAGGAATTCAACTAGAACTCCAGCAGATCTCACTGCAGAGAAACTCAACCTTCCTACTGACATGCCTCAAACCAGTAGCACTTATATATCAGACTGCTATAGGGGGCTGGACTCAATGATCTTTAGAGGTCCCTTCCAGCCCCTACAATTCTGCAATTCTGTGATCAACAAAGATCAGATATAGCCTGCAGGTTTATTACATCCAAGCAATAGGTGACAATACATTAACTCAGATGCTTACTTAAAAAATAAGTAATTTTTTTTTTTTTTTTAAATATCACATGAAGTCCTCAGGTCTGACTACTTTTTAATATTTGACATTATATTTCAAGGGCATATGTTGGATTATCTTAAGGCTGGGTAATTCACCATGTTTACTTTCTCCAGCCAAGTTCAATGGAAACTGGTGTTTTGTAACTATTCCAACACAAATGACAGAGACAAATAGACACATTACCTCAAGAGTTCCTCTGGCAGAGTAAGCCGCATATGAGTACAGGAGGTCTTGGCTATGAAGTGTTTTGGTCACTTTGCTGCACTGCTGTCCATCAGGATAAAAACATTCACCACTGTTTTTCAGAGTTATTGTGTTTGAAGAAGAGCCTGGTAGGTCGAGCAAAACAGAGTAATTTACCAGCCGGACATCTTCAAGGCCATGAGAAGTCCACTGAAGCAAAATTTTCATTGCAGCGTCTACATCATCTTCTCTAGGGGATTGTAACAAATCTCTGGAGAAAAACAGGGAAACAATTTAAGATCGCTTCCCACCAAGACCTGCACCTTAACACACAGCCATCTATAATTTTATCTGAATGAAACATAGGATTTATGAAAGATCTTTAAACACAGATTTAAAAAACAAAGTCAACCTTCACTGTCTTTGCGAATAATTTTTTACCAGTTACAAGGCAAAAGCAAACACTTTTTTGAACAGAAAAAAATATATAGAAAAGCTATATAAGAAACACTGCATTGAAATGCAAAGAATCAGTAGAAATTATGACAGCAGTTGTTTCAAAACGCATTTGTGTAGAGCTGATCAAGTTTCTGCTAAAGCATCAACTTAACCAAACACTGAAAGGAAATGAACACAATCTGAAGCAATATTTCAGAAACTTTAGGGAGGAAGTGGTGCTGAGAATTAGTTATATGTTTGTCTTAAATTCATCAAGTATTCAAATTTTCTAAGCAGAATAGCATTGTTTCCCCAAATACTGTTTTAGCTGTAGGAAGGTATTCATCATCCCTCCTACCTATATTGAAGGATTGCTTCAGCCAACAGCTTGGCAGGCGTACGACTCAAGCTTGAAAATCATTTTGGCAGTATTGGCCAGATGGACCCAACAGGGACTTCAGGTGAGCTTGTTTGGGCTTATATCACTGGGTTTGTATTACTGTTCGACACCTGCCACCAGGCGGGCCACAGAATAAAAATGGTGACAGCACAGAAGGGCCACCTTCTTCCCAGCAAATGCCAGAAGATCACAGGTGTAGAGAACACATTTTAAGGATATCTTTACAGGATGTAGTTTCGAAGATACATAATTATGTAAGAAAAGTAGGTCACAAGTAAAAAGCAGTATTATTCAAATAGTATAAATGCAGTACAAAGAAATGCAGGAATATTTTTCGAGTTTGAGGATTTTCTGATTTATGTAGTAGGTCTGAAGATGTCAAGACCGAGACATAAGACTAAGGATAACCAAGGTATTAACTTTAAAGTACAGGAATACCAACATTGCCTGAAACTCTTGCTCACAGATTTCACAAAAAGGCCAGTTTTCAAGATAGCTAGATGCTTCACAGTCTTTAGTAGATCCTTGAAAATAACACAGTGATCTTGCACACATCAAAAGCAAAGGCTGAATAATGTGCAGCAACTTTAAAACCATTCCTGCAGGCAATAGATACTTGAGAAATGCACCAATTACACATCTGCATTTTTGGGCATCTCTGGGCAAGCCAGGAGCTGCAGGCAGGCAGGGCAACAAATGCGCAGAGTACTCCGCCATAGAATGCATAGGATTTACTGCTGTTCCAGAGACTGCCTTCCCTACCCAACAAAACTCACAGCTCAACAGGCCTTTACAAAAGAACATTAGAGCAAAATTGAAGTTGAATAAGCATGCCAATATAAAATGGATTTTTTTTTTTTTAAAGGCTCTTTTGAAAGATTTATATTGCAACACAGCCTGCATAACAGTAACAAGGTTAGCAGTGTCCAAAGTTCAAAATCTTTACAAGAATGCTGGACTTGTGTTAAAACTTCAGAGATCCTGTCAGAAGGAATAGCTGTCAAAGGTTATTCTTGCAGTGTTAATCTTTTTCAATTATCTAAAATAAGTCTTCAAGCAACCTACACAAAATGGACAAGGTAATTCAATTTGTAGTATATATTGTGAGGTTTCAATTTCATCTCCTGTGCCTGCAATTGTAATGTCATAAACTTGGGCACTGCAGAAATATAGAAAGTTGTTTGATTATCACAGCCATTAACAGAACATCCACATTTCCAGCAATGTGAGAAATAGAAACATTAATAGAATAAATGCGTGTGAAACTTATCCCAGGTCAATAAGGTTAGGACACAGTGCAAGAAGAAAAACTGAGTTTCAATAAAAGTAATTAAACATTAAAAAAAAGACAGTAATACAGTAATCAAATTGCTCCTTTAATAATAGAAGTTACTTTCTGCTTCATAACTGAATAAACGTGCCTTTGAAACTTTTGTGACAACACATCTGATTAGGTTAAAGAAATGAGCATTCTGACTATTTACTCCATAATTTCATTGTAGCATATTAAAATCAAATTGCAAATTATGAGCAAACCTTACATTAAAATAAATCAGCACATATTAGGCTGCTTTCATAACCAGAAACACAATGCCAAGGGCTTTTACTTTTTAGATTTCTTACAATGACTGACCTGCACTTATCCTTGATATAATTTTTTGACTGCACAGACTTCAATTAACAAGTATTTTAACCAATTATTTTTTATCACACACTACTTGGCTAACAAGTGTAACATACAAAAAAAAAAAAGATTGTCTGACAGCCCCATCCCAGCTGTTAAAAAAACCTGATTTGTTTCACTTGTACTTCTGCAGTCACTACATGTCCCGTAATGTACTTCCAACAGCTGCCAGAGTATTAAGGTTCATAACACTAAGGCTTACACACTGTGGAAATGAACTGTGGATGATCGTGCTTCTCACTTCTGCACTCAGCAGCATACTCAGTAGGAATCAAAAGCAATGCAATTGCCAATTTCCATTCACATTATGACCTCTAATAACCTCAGCCAAATTTTTGTATTCCCTTACATTAAAACAACACTATTCAGCTACTTGTCCAACTTCAGTCAATGAAAATAACCACAAGCATAATGGTCATATCTTGAGTCACTGTAAATCTGCACAATTTATTGAAGTGGAGCCACCAACAATGTAGGATTTGGTCTCAAATTCGAATCAATATAACAATAGCAGTCAAAATATGACTGAGCCTTAACCTGATGCTCTCAAAGGGATTTACACAAGTTAATTTTGTTTGCTTTTTAATACAGATCAGATGTTCTAATACTGAATTAACACAGATCAAAATACGCTCGTTTTCATGGATACTCCACTCCATCTCATGTACTTTCCATTTCTGAACTGAAAAAAATGAACATAACTGGACTTAAAACTCTGAAAAGATGCACCATTTTACCTACAACAGTTTTCCCACATGGATATGGTGAAAAGACCAAGGTAATGTTTCTGAAGACGCACTTATAGTCTTCCTTTGTAAGATCAAGATTTAAAAGATGATTATAAGAGATAAAGGAACACATGTGCATGCACACAAAATAAAATAAAGAAATTTCATTTTATAATTAGTAACCACAGGAAACACAGAGTTGAAGCAGCTTAGTGGAAAGTCATCTGTTAGCCACAAAACAATTTCTTTGGACACAGCTCCCTAAAGCAAATAAGGTAATGCAGAAAGGCCAACTACTTGCTGCTGCTGCTGCTTAATAGTGCGACACTGCAAAATACTCTTCAGAAGGTACCGAGAACTTACAAAAGGCACTCTAAGGAATAAAAAGATGAAATAACAGCATCACAGTTCTTTACCAGGTAATAGTATTAAACAGTTACAAAGAAATGAATCAACCACAAAAAGTCCGAAACTGAAATAGTTTTATGAATTTAGTTTTAAGTATCCAGGGACAGAATTTTCCCTCAAGTGTGAATAGCTTTGTCTTTTTCTTTCATTTTCTTCAAAGATTTAATGTCTATAATGAAATGAGAGTGGAAACTGGCCAGTGTTTGCTGCCATATTAAAAGTAGTAACCTGAGTTCCATTTCTGCACAGTTTCAAATGCACCTAATTTTCATTTTCTCAATTTTAACATGTTTTTTTTTTTTTTTTGTCTCCACAAATTCACAGAAATCAGTGTTTAAGTAACAAATGAGAACAAATACAATTTTGGAATTTTCAGCTGGGTAGCTGTTCCCAAAGTTTGGAGGTCACAACAAATTTGCCAGACAGCATTTTTAATTAACTACATTTAAGTGCTAGCTAAGCCAGTATACTATTTACAACTGTAAACAGGAGGCAGATGATTAAAAACAAATGTAAGAAATACAACACGGGATTATTATATTTATAGACTTCCGTGCATGTCTTTTTTCTACCCACAAATGTGGTCCATGCAGTACTTTCAAGATGTTTACACGTGCTCAGGAGTGCAGAACTCATTTCAGTCCAGCATGAGCTGAGACATCGCTCCTTTGGAAGTGCTGGACAAGCGAGCGCTCAGCTCTCGCACCCACTGACTGCTCAGCAGATGCACAAGCTTTTTTCACAGTAGCAGCTAGCGTATCTATTTGTATCCATCACATTTACATTTCCACAGAGCACTGTAAATGCTTCCAGGAAATACCACCTGCCCAAGCCACATCTGCCTGCATTTTAATTACACATTCCTGTTAATTAGGGTGCTCAACTGGCTGGTCTCCTGCCTGCCCGCTCAGACTTCCTACGGTCTGAACTGACTGCCCCAATCTGCAGATTCCAGAAGAAACAATGGAAGTACACAACAGAGGAAAAGTTTTAACCTACTGATAAACACATTTCAGAGAAACATTCTGATGAAGTTTGCAGCACAAATGCAGTGCAAAGCTGTGGTTAAGCACAAGTCAGCCTCGACACAACCAGATGCTCTTCCTTCCACACACCCATTCCTGGCTCGGCAGGCCAAGCCCCACAGCAGACACTGCTCTGGAAGACAGCAATGGGTCCTCCTGGCGAGCAGGGCTTGCTGCCAGTCCCACCTTGTGCCACCATGCTGCCTGGCAGGTATTTATGCCCAGCTCATGCAGATACAGCGATGGATGCTTGCTGTCTGAGTCAGAGGAAATCAGACATCACGTTCATTCATAGGTAACTATATATTGCTTTTGCTATCAAAGCATTTACAGATCTATATCATCGTGTCTATGAATGCTACGTAGTACCTACAATAAAGACATCAAGCTATTAACATAAAGCAGTATGATTAACAACAGCCTTCATCTTCCGCAGAGACTGAGTAAACGTAATTCATAAAACCATAAAAATATATATACATAATGTCAGATGATAGAACACCATCTCTAGATTTGGTTATGCAGCTCCATAGCAGAAAAATGGGTTTGACTTATTATTTTGAAGTCACGTGCACCTTGAAGGACTTAAGTCTTCTATGCAGCAAATGAAGTGCACAAAAGCAGGTGCAAAAGTACTTTTCAACAAACTTTTTTGTACTTTGTCTAGGTCTACCTGGCTATTAGACTTTCCCAGGGGAACCCAAGGATATGCACCCTCTCCTACCACGTTATAATTACACACACAACAGCTGTAGGCCAAACCTCTCATTTTCCTGTAGAATTCTTCCATACAGGATTGAGGAACAGACTCAGATCTCAGCCCATGCTGGCTTCCAAGCGTGGCTATTTTGTACATTGTTTTGTTCACTGCAGGACTACTAAGCATACTGGTACTCCCTGCTGCATCAGACAGTCAAATCCCTTTTATATGTCTTAAATAAAAGCCACCAGGATAGTTCAAATCTCACTCGCCAACATCAGGATGCAAGCCAAACCTGCGTTCCAGACAGATGGGGAAAGGCATTGAGAAATGACCCATTCTCTCACTCCATGTTTCTAAAGTTTACTGGAAAACAAACATTCATTGTTACTGTGAACTACATATTACGAAGTCTTACACTGGCCACAGGTGAGTTTTCCAAAGCTAAGAGATGTGGAAGTCAGTTACGCTGACAAGTAGCCAGCATCCAAATCTGTCAAATGCTTCAGAAGATAAGAATGCCAATACTAGCTGTAACAGAGATCTATCGAATGATTGCCCAGAAAAGAGTAAAAACATGTTGCACACAGAAAAACTCTTCTAGTCTATTTTAAACTTAAAAGAGTTCTGAAAAATCTATAGCTCTGAATACTTGTGCAGGGAAATCCAATGGCAGATAACCAGTTCCAAATTAGTCAAAAAAAAAAGGGTGGGGGGGGAGAAAGACATATTCCAGTTAAAGAACAAACTGTTTTCTTACCCATCCCCAGGATCAAGGCTTACCAAGTTGTCCAAAAAGAGGGATTTCCAGGTAGAGATCCTTCCCTTGGGGAAGCAAGCCCTTAAATGAGGCTTAGAGAGGGGTGGTACCGAGTTGCACAGGTGAGTTGCTTTCACCTGTGCTCCCAGGGCTGGCTGTGTCCCTTCAGCAAGTGCTAAATCACTGGTTCAGACCATGAGTTAGCATTTTCTACACAACTTGTGACTTGGCAGAGAGTATTCACTTGAATTTTCAGCAATATACAGTTTTAAACAAAACAAAGAAGGTTGTTCAGAGATCTATTTGTTTAACGAACAACAATTCTCATCTTGCAGAATCTGTCATTGTAGAAATTCCAGTGGCAAATCTCAACGCCTTGTTGATTCTGGTATCAGACAAAAACAACATAAAGGTACTCTAAAATGTTTTCTATGCAAAAGTAAACTCTACACATTCACTCAGAGTTCTAGAGCCCATGATATTTTAATGGTCTATCAGCAGAAAACTATTGATAACATCTTATTATTGATGGAGAAAGAAAATTATCAAAAGCTGTCATTGAACCAAATGAAGTGGTTATACGACCTACATGTTAATCTAATGAGTTAAACTGTGTCACAACACTGAGTACATGGCCAGATTTATCAACAAATCAACAGCTGATCATTCAACAAGCAGGCCATCTGCAAACATGTTACATTAAAAAAAAAACTATGAACCTTTAACCTAGAGTCTAAAAAATATTGCATGTGTCCTAGCACTTGAATCAAGAGATTGCTGGGCAAAAGCCAGTAGATCTTAGTTAATTCAAATTCTTTGCAAGTCAGAGAAAAAGACTTTGAATACATGCAACATAGATTTTTTGATGAATTTCATATGAACAGTTCTAAATACATCAGATTTTTTAAAAATAATGAGAACCAATCTATATGCTTATATGAAAAATAGAACAGGTGGTAAATGACCAACATTATTACATTACTTTACAAATGAGTTAGTTTATCAGCAGAGCACAGAAGTAATATAAAACACACTAGCTAGAGTAAAGGTTGTTTAAAGCTCATTTTACTGTATAGTTGCAATGTGCTATGGGCATGACTAATCAGCTAAGTTTTGCTGTCCTGTGATAGCTTGTTGAATTACTGATTTTTGATCACCCACAACCACAGAGGCAAAATCTGAAAAGCAACTGACTTAGATATTAAACCTAAGAAATGACAAAGAAAACTGTAGAAGTTTTTAAAATGTTTAGTATAAGCAAATGAGTCAAAGACAGATAGGTAGGCAATTATAGAAGTAGACATAGAAGCCAGACTGCCCGATTCACATTTGAGGGTTTCAGTTATCAAACCATCTTACACTATGTTTAAAACCATCCTTAACTATTTTTATAACATCACTTGGTTTTTCATGACACATCTTGCTTAATTATTCAGTGCAGAGGCAGATGAGAATGTCATTTAGTATTTCTCCCCCATCATTCTGGAGACATAAGGAAAAAAAGGATGGCGATCATTATCCATTTTCAGAATAGTTAATGAACCACAGAAACCTTTATATGGAGAATGACAGTTCCAGCCTCTCAAATGGGCTATTATTCAAAATCCTAAAGACCGTTTATGCCAGATGCCAAAGGAGGAGCGTGAAGATATCTTACAAATTGTATACTTCAGTGTAAAAGAAGTCACTGCCATGACTGATTGTCCCTTATATTTACAGAACAGCTTAGACAAAAGGCCCTCCATTTAGGCAAACAAGTACATTTTGTCTCCTCCTACTACTGAACTCTCAGACTTCAGACGCTTAACGCAAAGAGGACTGATCCATTACAGTTCTTGTTTTTAGTATGGTAAACTATTTTCAACAGGTGAATTGATTGTAAGTAAACATAGATATATATATATATATATATACATATACACAGAATGGAAATGAGTTTACAAGAAATCTCTTTTTCATTTGACAATCTCATCTGCAAGAAAGTATCTGAAAATAATCATTTTATTTTAAATCAGTAAGACCATCACAATAGTCTTTGTCCTACTAACTTCCCTGGTTGCTAATTTTTCCAGTCACACATTTTCTGCTACAGAATGAGAGTTGGAGGGGTGAGCATCACAATTTAGATCTTTGTCCAGTTATATCAGAAGTATTTCAGATCAACTTACACTCTATCCTAAGATAGAGCATTATTCTGACAACCTGAATTTTTTACTTTGGACATACAAGAATATCTTAGCCTGTTTTATATACAGCAAAGAGAATATGCAATTACTTGAAATGTATAGGTCTAATTATTCTACAAAGGGTTTCACCACTATTTTCTGCTAAAGCATCAAAAGGTTGCTCCAAACAACTCAAGCAGCGAGATGCAAACAATAGCGCCCGACATCTTCCAGCAGGCTGCGATGTGATGGCAGGGAGTGCTGCAGCTGTAGGGGGATAAAGAGAAGTCCCTCAACTTAAAAGTGTTGCACATAACTCTGCTTTCCCAGGCTGAGAGCTTACCAGCAAAACTTCGCTGTGATACAATCTTCTTTTCTTTGCAGACCACAGGGAATATACCAATGTTTCAATAAAATCAGAGCAGCTGTATAATCAAGTCCAGGTGATACCTTTTACTGTCAGAGAAACATTTACTTACAGTAAGAGAAATTCTATATGGATGTGAAAAGCAATGGATGCTTCGCTAATGCTTTTTTTTTTTTTAATATATAAAGAAAATCTATTGATCAAAAACATTCAAACGTTGCTTTTCATAGAGAGAATCTGCTGATCATAGAAAAATTTTCAATACTGCCCAACTGGCAATACTTTTTTCTTTCATTTCCCAATCATTAAATTACATGGTGAACTGAAAAGCAGTTAGTTTGAATGCCAGGTGCTATTCTGACAGCATTGGACATCCTTATTTAAACTGTATTATTTAACTTTTGAATCAAAACCCATTTCCCAGAGAACACTTGAAGGAATTAAGAAAGCATTCCAACCCAAAATCTGAGAAAAACATAGAAAAGCTACCCATTATTTGAAGATTTAGAATGATTTGGAAATAGATAAACCCCCAAATGTTTAATTTTTAAAACGAAAAAGAAAGAGAAAGCTTCATTTTATCTCATAAATCTCAAAAGTTAACCCTATAGAGAGGCCTCAGCTAACCAGAACACAATCTCATGTAACATTTCTGTTACCAATTTCATTTTGTCACCTGTATATGTTTAACTTCCCAGTGCAATTCTACTGAAACTGGAGAGATTTCTCACCAGTGTGTCAGCTTAGACATTTCATGAAAACATTAACAAGTTCAGCCAGGTGCATTACTTAAAATGGAAACTGCAGCTAAAAAAAGGGAGAAAGGAAATGATACAATTTCTACATATTCATGCAGTAAAAATGTTATCATGAATGTCATACCACAGGGCTTAGTTCAGATCATCTCCATCCAACCAGCCAAACCGTGTTTCAGGTGAATGTCTTATCTTGACTTATTGACATCTTTGAACTGATGCATCAGTTTGAATAAACAAAACAGCAGACTGAAGTTATTTAATCCATACCGCAGATTAAACTGCTTGTGGATACTCAAAAAGCCTCTGCAAAGGAGGAAGCATAAAATCCTGAAAAGAGAGGCTTAGAAGAAGCTACAGTAGATGATCTGGTCCAAGAAAGGCTCCGCTCACCCTGCTGCCACAGCAGGCAGATGAGTTCCTGCCCTGTTCCAGGTACAGAGTTCCCTGCCCATCCTAAATAAACCCACCATCTCCGGCTGCATTTAAGCATGCTGTTTTTTCCACTTCCACCACAGATGTTGAGATCATCTTTTCCTTTTTCGCTTTTTTTTTTTTTTTAATAGACTTGAAGATTGCTCCTATAGCCTTTCCTCATCTGATCTTTATTTATTTTTTTTCTTAAGCCAAGTACCCTCAAATCTTTTTATCTTTTTCTCAGAGTTCCTGCCCCAAAAATCCAACTGCTCTCCCCAGTTTCTTCTGGCCTGCTTCCATCAAGCCTCCACTCCTCCTGAAATTCAGTTCCACAAAATGGACATTGCAGGTATGCCGACTGCATTTAAAATGCATAATTAGCATCCAATTACTATTTGCCCTCATAAAGTCTTTTCTATTCCCTCTGCTGTCCTTTATTCTGATTTCCCCTCTATAGCTCTCCAGTGAATTCACACAGCCCTTCAGCTTTATTGACCTCAAACTTCAGAATGGCAAACTTGCTTTCTACATTTCCCATACTTTAAGAAGGAATGGTCCTGAGTACATCTCCATACACTCATCTTAAACAGAACCTTACTCTGCACTGCTCCAGCTTCTATTTTTTGGGATACTTTTTGGGCATGCAACATTCCTACTTTTCCCTTTGCAATCTCAGAAGCGTGACTCATTCACTCAAGAAATCTCTTTACCAATATTTTATTGCCTGTTCTAGATTTCTCTCACAATCTTTGTGCTTCTTTACCTGAAAGTGAAAGAAAAAGTAGTGCTGTGCCTCACAAACAGTAGTCTGTGTTTTCAACGAGTAATACTTACATGATCTAATTCATTTTCAGCATCTTTTTCTGATCCAACTAAAATTTCAAAATCAATCTTGAATGAATAAAGCATAAATAAAGGACAAAAACAGCAGCAATATGCAGATGTTCAGGAATTAGAATCAAGTCTGACAAATGCCCCCTAGTATTTAACGTGCAATCACCTGAATTGCTTACTGCAAGTACAAATGGGCTATTGTAGGATGGCAGCATTTAAACCTGAAGGCCAGAGGGGGATTGCAGTTGCTAGGCAGTAAAGAAGAAAGCGCTCTATTCCAAAGCTGCAGTATCAATTAAATGGGGGGGGGGCGGGAAATGGAGGTCAGAGGGAAAGCAGCATCATTACATATGATTTCACTATAGTTTCTCATCTCTCTCCCTATAAAGAAATTACGATTCTGAGTCTTAACTTGCTTTTAATGCAGTGTTACATAAGGTGCACATGGACATGAGGACACAACAAGCATTCAGAAATTCAGCAGTAGTGCAGGATGCAGACTTTTACTAGGTACGTGCATACTGAGCATGGTTATGTAGATACACTGCAGAAAATAAAAACGTTGCCATGGTCATCCGGTATTGCTTGTATCTTATATCTGCTATAAAAGTGGTCATTTATTAAACTATGTACTGGGTGAAGGAATTCTGGGAGGCAGAGGCTGTATTTGTTATTAACACTGCTGATGCTCATATTCTCTGAATAAAACTACCTGAATGGATTATGCAAACACATTTCACCCCAGATTTCTTAAGAACCTGTGACATTAACAGATACATGAAAGGATAAATATCAAAATGGAAAAAAATAACAAGTGGTCTAGTCTTGATACATTTAATCAAGCTGAAGTATACAGCTTCAGACTTATTTACTTTAATTGAGAGGAGAAGGTAAAAGCACAGCTTTAGTCAACAACTTAAACCAGACGAAAGAAGTTAAACTTGACAATTAGCTGTAAGTATGCCTGGAAGAGTAGCCTCTAAACCATAGGTATGCATAAAGTCTTTCTTTTGGGGAAAGGCAAACTGGGTTGAATTTAGTGGAAATCTTCAAAAGAAGCAGCCTACCTTGTTTAGCACAAATACAAAAACAGGGTCACTGCAAGAAGCCCAACGTGCAACGCATCCATTCTTCAGCTGCTTCCTCCACTCAACTGAATGCTTGAACCCTCTGCCCCAAGCTGCTTCCTGCCCACAAGCAGAGCTGAGTCCTTCATGATGGATAAAATCTGTGAGAACACACAGCAGGCACTGAAAGGACTCAACACCTCATGGGCAGTTATTCCTCAGAACACCATACTGCAATACTAAGTTACAGGTTTCAAACATATCTTAATTAACTGATTTAAGTCATACAAGTGCAAATACTGCACATGCAGAATCACAGAATGGCCCGGGGTTGGCAGAGACCTCACCTCAGATACCATTTAATTGCAACCTCTCTGCCATGCTCAGGGTAGACACAAAGCAGCAACATGTCATCCCAGTGAAAAGTGCCAGCTCTCTTCCCCTTTCCTAGTTGAAACGATACTCAAAGAAGTTACTTTTAAACTAAAATATACACATTTAGATTTACATCCAACTGCATTAATTTCTTTCAGCCTACAGGCCAGCAGCAAAGACAGCAAAAACAGCATTCATTAACTCCTGAATTTGGGTTAGATGTTTAATCAAGTTACTTTTATTAAAAACTTCACTTTCAAGACAAGCAACAATTCTAAGACCTGAGAAATGTGAAACATAGTAAAAAGGAGCAGGAACACTACATTACTGTAAATGCTGCTGTTGAAGAAAAATAATCCTGAAACACATGCAAGATTAAAATCCGTAATCTTTCCCTCAATATATCTCATCACAATTAAAATAAATACCACATCTGGCCAAGCTCACCATTTACTTTGTCTGATGTGACTGTAACAGACCACAGGAAGGGCTGCTAAACATTCTCAGTGAAACTGATAGTTTAGTCAACAAAATACAATATTAGCTGCGATTCTTAGTGTGGTGTCACCATGGTTCCTACCAAGGAATCAGGAGTACAAAATGAATTCAATCTTTATTTTGAATTGTATTTGGGAACAACTTCTCTATACGCATCTCCAAATACAAGATTTACTTAGCTAAAGTCTGGAACACTGTATAAACACTGAGTCTTGCTATGCATATCATAAAAACAGAAAGTCTACAGATGTCCAAGCATCTGCCAGTCACTGTGAATCAAGACAAAGTCCTTACAATGTTTTCTCCACAACAGAAACCACCACCACTACATACAGAAGGAAAACTCCACTCCATCCCTTGCTTGATCATCTTTCTCAGGGAATTCTACATTATCAAAACTATCACATCTTGGCTATACCCCTTCTTCTTTATGATTTCCTTATTTTTTATTTTGCTTTGGCTTTGGGTTGTTTGCTCATATTTTTGAGCTATTGGCTCACTCAAACCACATACTCAGCTCTTTTCACTGATCTTTGTTAGAACTTCTCTAGGGTCTCCCCTCACCGACCTTCTCTTCCTACTGCAAACCGTACTTTGGTAACCTCAGCCTTGGATGGCTTCACCTCTGCTCTGCTCCTTTAGAATAAATCACTTCTGAAGCATCCCTTGCTAACTTCAGCCACTGCTCCAACATAACACGTTACTTTACATACTAAGCAGGCAGAACCAGCTAACAAATTATAGGATGTGCTTGAGCCTTGGGACTGAAGAAATGCCAAGTGTATCAAACAGATCTTGAGAGAAGAAAGAAAGGAAGAATTCAATCTGATAAGGGAGCTGACCCCACATCTACCCAGCCCTTCGACCTGCATACCGTGAGAGAAAGCACTTAGAGGAAATACTCCAGACATGCGGGCTTACGAAAATAATTTATACACAATATTCAGCCAGTGAGTCAGGAAAGGAACAGCCTAAGAAAGCATTTTTTCTCCTTGTACTCAAGCTTTAAGTTTTAGATACAAGTGGTATCGCCTGAGATTATTTGGCATTCTGTGTCCACAAGTTTGATCTCTGGGCTGAAAAAGGCGCAATCTTTACAATGGTGGGTGAAATCCTTTAGTATTGATATTAATCCTTTACTACCCTTTACATTTTATTTAAAAGTATTACTCACACCAATGCATTACCTGGAACAGAAGAACAGCTTACCGAAGTTTGGTCTGTGTTTATGTTGTTTTTTTGTTTGTTTGTTAAAAAAAAATAATTATGCATTCTTTTATCTTCCATTCACCTTGGCCACTATATTAGGAGATGCAGCTTAATGACACATTTATATGAAGACAATAATAGCTTTATGGCTTACTATGCTACATTGCTAGGATGTTAAATCATCAACAAAATTACCATCAGCAGCTATATTTTTAGTATACCTACCAACAACTGGGAAAACTGAACTAATCAATTTATACATAGCCAGGATATACATATATATTTAATAGATTGTTAACTTTAGAATCTTAGGTCCATATTTAAACATAAAAAAATATTCTGGAATGAAAACAATGAGCACTGGAGATAGGCGCATTATTCAAGACTTAGGGAGCCAGTTCAGAAGCCAATTTCCTGTCAGTTACTAAATCTTCTCATTGAAGAAAGGCAAGTCAGCAGCATCAAGCCTTTCTGAGAAGACAACTCACCAGGAATATCACCTGAATGTTTTTTCCTCTTCTAGTCATCCGGGCTGTAGCCCCAGTCTCAAAAGACTACCAAATGTTCTGCCTTCAATCAAATAGGCCATTACATTGGCACTACTTGAAATTTACCCTATAAATTCACATGGCTCTCCAGTTGCAGCTGTGTCAGCTAAGAGATTATTAGTATTATCCCAAGCCCTCCCTTAGCCCTTTGCTCTCCATCTGAAAATTACTGTTTATGCTGTTCTTTTGATGCTGACCTCAATCAAAATGAGCTGGGGTTATTTACACATTTTAAATATTATGTATTTGGTAGTCCAGCTCATCAGCAAACTACCAAAATATTTTTCTGTTGGAAGTCCTCTCCCTGAGACTAATGATAAGTTCCTGACAGGCCGCCATCCAACATGACTCAAATCCTAGCATTACTCTTGCATCCACAGTAGGCAGTAGCTGCTTTGTTTCCTGAAATGACATTACCACATCACAAGTTTGTAGCTGAATGGGCTCTGTGCCTCTGTAAAGGTTTGCTATTAATAGGATTAAATAAACTGTATGATTCCAACAACCAGGTTAAAAATTCCATACATGGCCTGAAAGTGATGGGAAATGAGACCAAGTGGTCACTATTTCATTAAGTACACTATTTCCTGCAAATATAGCAGCTTTCAAGAAACTAGATATGCTTTTACAATAGAATGATGCTTCTGAACTGTAGAATGAATGGAAGAAAACAAAGGAACACTGTTTCTATTAGTTAGTATTTCCAGAACATTCATGTATCATAGAATCATAGAATGTAGGAAACAATGCTGAATATACACGTTTCTACATGCTGCCAAATTAAGGATAAAGCCCCAAACAGGTGAACTGTAGGCAAGAAAACAAATACTTTTTTCCCCCAGAAAACAAAAAATGTCAGACACAGATCATAAGCATGTAATTATAAAATCATTTCAACTACTAAATTTTGTTTGTTTGAAAGTCAAAGATTTAATTATGTAACTGTATAGGCATGATAGGTAAGATCGGCATGCAAGTGTGCACGTGTACACACACACAAAGAGATGTGCTGGTAGCACATGGACAACTAGTAAATCTGCATCTCTTGCTTTCCAGTTTAAGGCTGACTGCAGAAAGACCACAAGAGTTCACTGCATCTCCTGATGACAGCAAGCAAACAAGATGTTTGGAACACAACCTTCTTTCCCTACCGTAGGACACATCTAAGCACAGCTCAGCTTGTCTCAGGCTAGATGAAGCATGAAGCCCGGGAGACACAGCTACAAGGGGCTGCTCACTCTGTCGGGCAGCCTCCTGCACTCAGCATCACTCACCTGGGAGAAAACCTGGGAGAAATCCTCACAACAGCTTCCAGCTGCTGTTGACTCCTGCATTAAACATGGAAAAGCACACATTAGGCTGTCCTGCTGGGTAAACGTGTTCACCTCTTTCTCCAGGCTTCTTTGTAAAATGCCACTGATCTGCAGGGTCGAAGCTGCAGATTATGACTTAAGAAGACATTTGAAAATTCAGAGAGAAAAGAATAGACATTTTGTCACTAAGTAAAAAGTTTAAGTAAAAAATGGTAACACTTTTTATTATTTGCAAAGATTTTCTCCTTGAATATTTTGATCCAAACACACTGAAAACCTGTATTTTTCAAGACCCTGCGAAACTGCTGAGTATAGTGATGTATTTAAGTTTCCGGCTACTTTTCTTACAACCACAGGAGATTTTCAGAGCCACTAAGAATTTACCATCCAAGAAAGGCCAAAAGTTAAATGTAAGCTCCTAAGATTAACAAAAAGAAAAAAAAAAAGCTAAACAGGATCACCTGACTGGCATACACTGAGTTGCAGTTGTGTACTTGGGTTAAGCTGTGCCCTCATATTAAGCCCAGAAAGTTACATTACCACACAAGGGTGAAGTTTAAATTAAACAGACCTGTCCATGTACTATTTTCATATTTGACTATTCCACAACATGACAAAGACACACGTTATAAAATCCTATCAAACGTCTACCACATGTATGGAAAGCATTATTTACACAAGGTTTCAATGATCTAACGGTGAAAACAACCAGATTTCTCTCTTGCACTTCTCTATGAAGATGCTCAGTTCAGAGACCTGCAGTACACAGACCCTTCTTGTACAAAATTATTTCGAGCATCCAAACCACTATTTTTCCCACTCTCCAAAAACTCTTGGACCAATGATGTATAAAATCTTTTTTTATACAAGACCTCTCCGAAGATTGCCACAGAACCTTTTATACATCTTCTCTTCATAGTTGACAACATAGAAATGATGAACCTGAAATCACTTACATAAAAAGCTTAAAAAAATCTGAAACAGACAGCTAGATGAACATAATCTGATTATCTCCAAGAAGGTACTCCCAATTATTATAGCATGGATTATCAAATAATTCCTGCTAAGCATAGCATTAGAAACATCATTAAAATTAATGGTTGCAGTTTTCAGCTGATGAATGCATAATAGATGTGACATCATACAAATGATCATAAGGAAGCAATATGCAATTAGGTATTTTTGAGAGCAGGAGGCTGTCAACAACATAGGCACATGCAGAAAGAAGTGACAACTGAGAAATGCAGTGTTTTGGTTCCCTTCTTGACTGTGTCAAACAGACATGCTATTATTCCTTCCAACATCCAGAGTATGTTCTGCAAATCTACAAAAAGGGTTTATTCAGTGCTTCAACCATATGAAACACAGCTTGAATTCCCATTGAAAGAGCTACTACAACAAATATAACATTTTGGGCTATACAAATGCATTTCACATTTATCTCAAACCTCAGCTCCTGGAATACTCCAATAGCATTAGATTTTCAGCTTTTATTAAAAAATATTTTAATTCATAGTATTATGAAGGAGAGCATGACAGATGGGCCCAAAAACACTCAGCTGACAGGTAACAAATTAAGAAATTATTCCTATTTTAATATAACTACATATATCGCTTAAGTAATTGACAATAGATGGAAGATGAATCATTTTGTCACGTGGTGGTGTTGGCAATTTTGCTTTATGAGATAACAAGTAAAAAAACCAGTCACATAGAAAAACAGCAGTCCCAAAGCTCCATAGCACTTCTTTGACGTGGCTCCCAGCAAGCTGCAGTGGTATGACCCAGCGTTTTCATCACTGTGAATGAAGGGTAGGATTGAGGCCACCACTGCAAGGCCCAAGCTGAAATGTGATTCCCTGCCAGCCAGCTACACAGCCCTTGGGTCACAGTCATAGAATCATAACGCTTGAAAAAGACCTCTGAGATCATCAAGTCCAACCACCAACCCACCCCCACCACGTCTTCTCCTTTCTTGCAGGAGTGCAGCAGCTCAGAGGCTCCAGTGAGCACAGGTGCACAAGAAGATGTTCAATGCATTCTGGCTTTTGGACACTGCCAACAGCCACGCTTCTCTAGACCAAACATGAGATTACAATTAAAAGAAATTCAAGCAGCAGAGGGAATAGAAAGACCCTAAAACACGGGATCTATGCTTCTGTACAGAGACTGAGAAAACCAAATGGATCCAGAATATTGTGAAGATTGAGCCAAGAACTACTTTGATTTAAACTGATGAGAGGAAAAGGACATAACCAGATAGGTTTAAGCCCTACTTGCTGGCTGTAATAGAAAGAAAACTATTCTAAGCAATGAGAAGCCTATTCTGGAAAAACCTCAGGCTAACAATTTAATTTCTGACTGTGGAGATATTACCTTTTTAAATCAACAGCCAGTGAAAGGCTTTTACTTCTTCCTGTTAAGTGCATTACCAACCCTTTCCTTTTCCACTGTAATCCTGCCACCAGATGGAGTTCACATCTTGCAATGCTCACACGAGAAAGAACAATGAAAACAAAAAACCATTTATGGATTTCAACACATTCCAAACAAACACAGCTTAAAGTTACTGTCTGCACTTAAACTGAAGAAAGTATTTGGCAAACCAGCAAAAACAAAGAGTGAGCAACACTCAGCAAACACTGTTACTGCTGAGAAAGATGGAGTTTTAAAAGAATTAAGTCATTCATTTCAAACTGTGCTGAGAATGTAACAGCAAATTATGTAGTTACCAGATATGCTCTTTAGATTATAAAACATCAGCTGATGCAAACTTTATTCCTTCAGAAATAATTTTCTTCTTGACACAGAGGGAAAGGATAACTGAAGGAGTGAAGCATCATAAATGTGAATAGGCTTACTGACAAAGAAAACCATTTGCTAGTGAGACGTTGCAAATTTAAGGTGCAGTCCAACAACTCTGATCGAAGCAGAAATCACAGCAACGTCAGCAGGAACTCCAAAAATCAGCAGAACAGGAGACAGAAACTTTCCAGTCCATACTCACCCAGCCCCGCAGCACTGGAAACAGATGTTTTATCTCTTGCTACTTCTGACAGATTAAGTAATTCCAGAGTTGTCCATAATTAACTTTGGCATGAAGGTAACTACCCTTGTACAATCAGGAAGACAAATGAAATGTCAGACAGAGGTACTCTGAAGTAATTTGTTTCTTGCCTTATCTATAAGGAACAGGTGTTATTTTTTAAGAAGTGTGACATGACAGCACAAAACAGTATCTCACCACTAGTCGTTTAATAAATGTAAATATCATAGAAATACTTCAAATACCAAGCCAAGACTAAGGAGAAAAACAGAAATTGGTTAGTAAAACAAGACAATGCTCCCTCTACACTCCCAAACACCTCCCTTCCGGAGGCTCAGGGTCTGCAAGGAAGCTTCTGGTACTGAGCAGAAGATGGAGAACCACTTGGGTTCTGCAAGGTTTCATCATCTGCACCATCAATTCAAAAAGATACCTGGAACTCAGGTGTCATTTGTCTCCCTGTCCCATATATCCTTGTTTCAGATTGTAAACTATGAAATCAGCTCCAGGGCTGATGTTACTATTTGAAGCAGGCAAGAATCAAATAAGCACAGCCTGCCAGCGATGATTCTGTTCCTCCTAATCACCATGATGTGCTAACACCTGCTAACCAAGACCAGCAGCTTCACATAGACAACTCTTCTGTGTGTTGCCTTTGGAAAGGCAACAGAGCCTCAGCAGAGCTGCTACAACTCCAGTAAAGCAACAGAGACCTTCGGTACAGGCAGTGTGATGCACAACAGGGGAAAAAAAGAAAGCCCAAACTTTGAAGGAAAAATAAACAACACACCATGGTTGCACCTCCCATGAGATGGAGATAGAAGGACAACAAAAGCTATCAACAAGGAAAAAGGTATTCAGACTTAGGCTGGGTTCTCAGGATGTCATTACAGGATTACCAGATATATACTTTGCCATGTTATGTGGGATGTTATTTAGTAACACTATAAGTACATATCTGTCATCCCTGAGCCTTTCTTGTTTACTTCACCTCACCCCTATCATCTTAAATCCTACTATTCTCTGTCTTTTCTCAACTCAAGATTACTTTTGGCTGTCTTATCAGTCTCCTCCAGACTGATAGTTTCAAAAGCAGATATATTCTTGATGCAGGTGTCTGACAGGTTCTGCCTCCCTTTCTATGACATCTGTGCCATAAAGCACACTGGAGCTAAGGATATGTGCAATTGCATCGGAATGCTCTTAAGTATCCTAACTGGAAAAAGTTTTTGTACTTTATATAAAGATTTCCACAGTGACCTTTCCTACCAATGTCACTGGACATTAGCCATCAATACAGTGTATCTTAAACAGACAGAAAGTGTTAGCAGTTCAGTCTGTGCAGATCCAAGAAGCATGTGAAATTCTTCAGTCAATAACTGAACTAGAAATATCAACTGAGAATTATTGCTAAGAAAATATATTACCCTTTTTTCATCATATATTTTGAAAATATCCATCAGCTCTTCTCCATAGACAGAAAAATACAGGGGTAGTCTTCTCAAAAAATGATTGCTTGTTCCCCCCCTCCCCCAGAAATCAGGATCACATAAAACCCTTGCACACATACTGACTCATACACTCATTTCTGACTCAGTGAAATCAGTGCCTCAGTAGCTGATGCCATGGCAAAATCCGGACTCTACGTTCACAACCAAGACAGTCAAGGAGGATCTGAACAACGAGTACCTGTCCTGATTTTTAAATGCTGCCAAGTCTAGCACTCCTCCATCCAAATTCCATCCCTACTTCAAACAAAACAAGCAGTTTTTTTAGTGTTACCTGAATAAAAACTGTCTCAGGGAAAAAAACAAAAACAAAAACAAACAAAAAAAACCATAAAATTCTTGTCTACTAAAGTTAATCATTATGCCAGAGTAGTAACCTAACAGCAATCTCAGCATTTAATATGTCACCAAGAAATTACAAAAGGACTGTCAAACAGCATAGAATGGCTTTCATCCCCATGAAGTTTACAAGACCATCAAACAAACAGAAGTCAATCACGAAGCAGTGAATAAAGAAATCTACCCAAACTCTTCTTGAGCCTACTAGTGACAAATATTTCCTTCAAATAGGAGCAAAACACATTAAGTGGAGCCAGCAATTTCAGGCAACTACAGCAGAGGATGTCATTTTCTAGTTCTGTCAGTCAGATACATTCAGTAACATTGATTAAATACTGAAAAACAAAATGAAAATTGAGCTTCAAATAAATAAACTATATATTAAAAAACATATTGTGTACAAACACAAAAAGATTCTGATTAAAATTGGAAGAGTGAATGCACCATTCAACCCAGGTTTTATCAATATCATATATGCTTCATATTTCCATATTGCAATGATATCACATCACTTGACTGCTGGATGTGTACTTTGTTGAAAAATTTCCCTAAGAACAGCTGAATTATTTTATTTTTTTTTAACTCTTTGTATTGCTAATATTTCCAAAGGCAGAAAAAAAGAGAGAAAAGATTTCTGCTTTCAGATTTATGGATCACCAGAGGTAGTTTTATTAATTACATTACAAGCTATAAGATAAAATAAAATCCCTCTGAAATCCATAAAAATCTAATATAAATATAATGTCTATTGCTAAAAGTAAATATGCTTAAATAAATTAAATGAGAATTTCAAAATAATACATAAAGTTTATGACAAAACAAGCAGCCTCTTGGACTTAACACGTACAAACAACTAACTGAGAAATCGCTGTTGTCCTAAATGCAGATACAACTGAACAGTCCCTGTTTATCAACAAAAAACTTCTTGCCTTTATACACCATACACTAGCACAAACATTTTGACAATGCAATTCATTTTTGGGGCAGAAGGAATTGAACTTCTACTGTTTATTTCCCCTGCAAACAGTAACTCAGAAGTAGGCAACACTTCTGCATGCTGTACTGCACGAGCAGGATATTCAGGAACAGCCTCTTATCTTCTATTTGAATAATCCATTTGAATTTAAGCTGCAGCCACATTTAAAAAGATAAGACATTAGTCTTCTTTTAAAATCACCAATAATAAACAATAACCACTGTCAGTTTAGAAGGCATCAGCTTCATCATAAAGGAAAAGCAAGGTCAGTGATAAAAAAAAAAGTTTATTTCATTTAATAACATCCTTTATTAAATTACTGTTCACCATGATCTGCAATTCCAACTTCATTTGCAAAAGCAGAGGGAGATGGCTAAACTGGCATCATTAATAAAGCCTGAAATAGCAAAGCTCTGGGAAGAAATACTTGGGAGGTCTCTTTAAAGAACTCTATCAGTGGCATTACAATATACCTGGAGGAGCTCATTTCTTCACCTGCTGAATCTGCTGCAGGCAGGAGGCCCAGGAGGAACCAACAAGTGGCCCTACGCACCACTGCAACAGCTTTGTTCTCGAGTTTTCTTCTGAGCACCCAACCTTCTTATCGCTGGCTACCACTGGTATCTCACCTTCTCCCCAGGCTTTCTGTGCAAATGTGTTCATTTCAGGGTGACACTGAAATAATTTCTCACTGTCTCTGCAGACACAGCTCACATCTCCCTGCTTCCAACAAAACCCAGGCCACGTGTCAGTGTGAAAATGGAAACCAGTCCCTAGTGAAAGTTAGGCTCAGTCTTTGACAGATTCTACCTAACATAAACCAAAACAAAAAAGGCTTAGGTAATAAAGAAATCAGATTATCAATGTGGCAATACTCCTAAAGAAATTCCAAAGCTTTCCTTGCACAATGTGCTACCACAAGATGGTACGTGGGCCACTTCAAGGTGCTGCTGCTACTGTACACAGCTGCATGCTCTTACTCCTCTCCACCCAACTTAACTTCTCTTTTATACAGAAAGGTGACGTGTGGAAGCCTAGATACATACATTAATATAGAACATTGGCATTCAGAAGACCTCTCCTTCATGAGATAAAACTGCCAAGAGCAGCTAGGCAATATTTAGGAAGGACTCTGTTTAGATGGTTAGTGAAAGCATGTTTGTGCCTCACAGGAAATAAAAGTTTCTGCAGGAGTCAGGAACACTTTACCGCACGGCATAATACAACCATTAACTGTGCAGTAATTATTGACTGTGAATTCTAACAGTATGCTCTGATGCATTTGGCATTGGCACGGAACAGGAGGCAGTAAACTAATTCAATTACATGCCTGATCTGTGAAGTTTATTGATCTTCAGAACTGGGGCTAACTTAGAGAGCCTTAACTGGGAAAGCTAAGAAGGTGCTGAAATAGTCTAATATCTATCTTCTTTTTTGCTGCTGTTGTTAATTAGTTCTGTTATGGGTACCTAAACTGGAGTCACCATTATCTTGCATTGCTAGAATTGTATTATGGAATGTATCTCAAATTTTATTTCTCTCTCCCCTCCTTTTTTTAAATATCCTTCATTTTTTATTTATATTAAAATATAAATAAATAAAAAATGAATATTAAAAACACAAACATTTGAAATTGACGTATATTTATACTGCTTTATATTTTAAGCATTTAGATAATCCTCCTATCTCTGTCTTAGCTGTGATAGCAATTACAGCTGTGACAGTGTAGACTTCTTATGTTTCTCTTACACAATATATCAAGATTAGCACTCTTTGGGTAGAATTTAGTATAAATTACTGGACACACTGAGGCTACTGAAAACAAGCTTACATTGACTGAGATGGAATATTTTGTATCACCAACATGACAGAAGCATCAGATATTAAGCAATATGAATATATAAGTAGTAAAAGTATGCTTAAGATTTGGAAAATGTTTTCCTTTACTAGGCCTATTTTTTTATAGAAGACCATTGCAATCACGTCTGCTGTGACATATCCACCATGCCTTAGTGCTGACTACAGCTTTTTCCCCTCTCAAGTAGCACTACTACAGGCCATTTTCATAGGTTTCAGGAGGATGCTGATTCCGATGTAGTGAACACCAGAAAGCATCTGGCAATTACACCCCAGAGAGAGCCTAACTGATAAATTAGCAGACCCACTGCAGCTGGAAGGCTGGTAAAATCTAGTCCTTAATAGTCCTCAGACAATCTTTGATATACATGAAAAAGTTTTTAAAGAAGCAACACCTACCGTATTTTGAAAAAGAAAACGTTACCAAGGTGGTAAGTGACACTCCAGAGCAACACCCTGCCCAGTTCTGGCTCTGTTTAATCCCATTTTCCAGGTTGCACAGCTCCTAATGTGAATATGCAGCTTTACAGAGGCAAAGTCAGGACCACATGTGATAAAATAGGTTCACATCGAGCCTCAAGTTCATAAAGTGCTCCTGATAACATTCCAAGGTTTTAATCTGCTGGCAACAGTGAAAAAGCAAAGATCAAAATAACCCAATAAGCAAACTAACAAATGGCCTCACAAACCAACTGCTTCACATCCAAGTACCAGGTGGGCTGTCTGAAGCAATGCAAACTACAGCACTGCCTCCAGCTAACAGAGCAGCCCAACACAGGGAGCCTGAGCAGCTCACAGAAGATCTCACTGCTGCGCTGCTCTGCCCCAGTGCATTCTTCATCGCAGAGAGAACTTCTCAAACACTGAGTCAGAAATAAAGGCCAAGCTAAGAAGAAAGGAAAAAGGAAACAAGGAAATATGCAACTGAAATGTGCTGTCACAAGCAAGTTTTGAGTCAAACAGACCTGTAATTCACCGGAACACATTATGAACAGTGTTTTAAGATCAACCATTTTTAAGGAATAATTTACCTGCAGTTATTAAAATATGAATGTGTAATCACATAGAAGCATTTCAAGTATTTCTGAAATAGCACAATATCTTCAAATAATATAGAACAGGGATTATCTGCAGCATATTAAAGTCGAAGCTCAGCAAACGTTGAATTTATCATGGCATTAAGTAAGAAGTGGCCACTGCACTTTCCAGGGAATTGGGTGGGAATTCACCTGGTCACACAGAGTGATGCAATTGAGACAAAAAGGTTCCATGAAAGAAGCAGAAATGACTGGTCTCTTTTTGTTTTGTTTTCCCTGTGTTAACAGATATGTTTCTATCAGGGTTACTGAGACGCAGGTGAAAGCTGACCCCGGCACACTTCATAAGTACAATTCAAAGACAAAGTGCTCAACAAACAGAAAAGGAGAATGAAACCGAATAAACCTTTCCATTTAGTGGCACTAAAACTAGAGGGCAGAAAAAGACATTCAATTGTATAAACTTGTTGCATCAACAAAGCACAGTAGGAAGTTACAAAATGCGTGTCTCGTGGTAACCATTCCTATGCTACATATAAGCAAAACAATAAAACAGTTGCATCATAGCCAAGCTGAACTTACACAATGACTCACCCTGGGAAACCTAGGCACTGGCAGTGGGAGAAGGTGAAAATGAGCATGTAAGGAACACAACCCACCAGAAAGTGAAGCAATGCACAAGCACCACAGTGGAAAAGCGAAAAACAAGTTGAGTCAATAAAGCAGGTGACAATCCATCTAAGCTAACTAAAAGATGAAGGGCATTCTGCTATTTCAGTTTCAAGCACAGTTTGCAGCTGTGTTTGTCAGACAGTAAGCGCAGCCTAAAGTCTGTTTAAAGTAAGGACAAAAGTCAGTCAGAATTGTGGAGAAGACCTACAAAGCTCTTATCTATAAGAAGCAGAAGCCAACTCCTGCGAGTCACAGAAGGTACAAAGAACTTCAGGAAGTCTTCACTCACGCAAAGGCAGCATCCTTTCCCATAGCAGCAGGGCAAGTAAGGGCAGGCACAGGATAGGAGTGGTTGGTGTGAGCCATACAGTTCCACTGGTTAGCAGAAATGCTTACCCACCTGTTTCCCCAAAAGCAAAAGCACAGAGCAGTGACAGAGCAGTGAAGTTTTCCTTCACTGACTGATCACCACCAGACCTCAAGGACACGCAGAATTCGATCCCTGGAATTTCTCAGTACGACTCCAACTGCAACATCATCTTTTTTTTGCCTATATTCACTCTCGGGATGCATTAAAAACTATAAAGTGCATCCATGATAAAGACCTAATTTATACGATTCAAGGACGAAATCCCACGACACCACAGATTACTTAATCGTATATTTGATTCTGCACATGGATTACACATATAATGCAATAACTCAAAGCTTCGTCACTCGCTTTCATCTGCAATAATATCCTCTTATGGAATTTTCCTTGAGGAACAAAGCTGCCTTTCCTAACCCATGAAAAAGCAGTCACTGAACTGTGCTCCTGAACAAAGCGGAAAAACCTGAGCTGTCACTGTAAATCAGAGCAAACTGCATACAGGCTATTCACATGTACATAGAAGAAGAGAATATCACTTTATAAGGGAGATATACAGCTGACTTCAACTCTGCACTTATGTTAGTGAATGGGGACACCGCTTTCTTCTTTATCATCTTCTTCAGGGAAATTGTTCCAAACCAGTAAGGAATCGGAGTCGCACCAACTCTTAGTAAGGTCACACACCATTTTGGTTGGTGTTTTGCATACTAAATAGGCAACACTTCACACCTTCCAACTAGAATTGGAAATATTAGTTGGAAATGCACATTCAGAATTCACCAAATCCCAATTCTCTGATTTGCAAGGAGCAGACTCAACTTCACTCACGGATAGCAACCTAAAAGATGTAGCTGTACAAAAATGTCCCCTAACCCTAAATACAACTTTTGACAAGTGGGTTTTTTTTTTGTTTTGTTTTGTTTTTTTGAAGTTATTTGGGCTATAATAATACATAGCTCAAAAATAAACAATATTTCTAGCAGAAATCAGATGCCAAAGGAATAAGGTTATATAAGGTCTTTCCAATGTGACACCAGCATACCTCCCAAGTGAATCCAGAAGAAATGTTTGAGATATACATTAGGAAAGGAACATTTTCAGGTCACTGTGCAATGTCCATTAAATGCAAAGAAAACAGAAAAAAAATAAACTGTTAATAACTTAAAATAGTAAGGTAGCAGATGAATTAAACATCTGAACAGAAATAATTACACTGCCAGAGATTTAATTCACACAACCTGAAGAAAAAAGCATCCAGAATGATTAACATTTTTATTACTTGATAAATCGTCCACTTCCACTTGACATGCACTTCCTGCTTCTTTCTGTCTTTAGGCAGCATTTAGGCAGATGTACATCACAGCACTGTGCCTCTTAATTCTTATGGTAAGAAATATGTATCTGTAGTCTTATGCCCAAAGTTACCAGAAAAGTAGTGTGAAAACTACATCCACTGGGCCATCCTGACTTTCACAAAGGAACCCAAGCAGCTGCAGAGCTAGGTAGAAAGGAAAGCTGGTGAGTTTGAAAAATACCATTCTTTTAAGCAACTTCAACCAAAAGATAACTTTTCAGTAGATCAGCTCCTTCAGACATTTGGCCAAATTGCCCGGTGAGGGTTAGTGGCAGCATAAAGGAGAAAAAGGCAGGGCAGTGGGGAGGTGAGGCAAGTAAGACTTGCAAGTCAGATGGCATCTCTGATCCCATCTGCAGCTGCAACCAATAGAAGGCTGCAAATGTTACACAGAACAGAGCAAAGCAGCAAGACTTGCTTTCCTCAAGCTGGCAAGAGAACAGTGCACTCTGCAGTTATACTCTAAAACTGAACAGACCATGATCTGAGCAAAACAAAGTCAGAAATGATGTAGACATACAAACCAATTTTCCTTAAGATGTAAGTGTAAGTCGAATGTTAAAGGAAACAAAGCATTTTGTGTTGAATGAATACAGGTTAAAGATTGCTCTCACTGCTGATTTCAGATTGAGCATCAGAAGATGACATTAGGATGAGTTTATGTACTCATAATCTTAATCCTGGGGCTCCTACACCCAGTCAGTTCCACTCACTCAAATTTTCATCGTATCTTTGCAACTTTAAGACAAATTGCATGTGTCCTTGATATTGCAGAGATTTTGAAGTACATTTGATTGGGTTCCTATAGAGGAGAGATATTTGGCTTGTCTGCACTTTGTTCCTAGCCCCATTACAAACTAGTGCTGTCTGAGAGATTTTTTAAATGTGATTACTGAAAACATAAGCCATGAAAAATGGTAAAACATTACTGTGCAACAGAGCAGACTTGAGAAATCTCACAAGATGCTCATTTCCACTCGTGCAGATGTCCAAATGCAGAGCTTTAAGAAGAAAATACGGTATTTACTATAAACAAATCAAAAAGTAACAAATGCCATTTTTTTTTCCTGTTTTAAATGAAGAAAAAAAAAGTTTCTTGTACAACAGGATGGAAATTCCCTACATCAAACTGGGCAACTGAATTAAAGTTCCACAATATGGACTCTAATAGAGTTTCAACCTCTCCCTCAGTAGACACAAATATTTGTTACAATACCTCTGTATATACCTAAGTTCCTTACATTCCAGCTGTCATGCTCCTTCCCATCTTGCTGTGCCTAGAGATGATGCAGGAAGTTAAAACAAAACAAAAAACTGACACTTGAGACGAACAGAGCTAAGGCACCTTCCTCTGCTAGCACAAAATCCAACAGTATTATTCATGAGGGGCATAAATAAGGGGACACAGTCTGACATATTTTCTCAGCAATCACAATTTTGGTGGAACTGGTATTCTGGAGAAACAAAGCATTTTACAGTTACATTGTTTTTGCTCTTCTTTAACCTTCAAGCTGCTTAAAAACAAGATAATTTTTAATCTGCATATTGCATGGCATCAAAATAGCACTTCTGCAAAGCTGAGAAAACATATGCTGTCAGCAAAGAACAAAATGATCTCTTTGATTCTAATACCTGTGATAGTAGCATGATAATAACTATGTGTGACAACTTCTCCCTACTCTCAAAATAATTATGGCTCTCTAGAATTCAGCATCTGCGTTACCAGATGTTACTGTCAAACACGTAAGCAAAAGCACTGCAGAAACCTGGCCAACCTCCAGAGTTTTTGTCTCAGTACCTCAGCAGATGCAGGTGGTTTTCAGTGGCCCAATATTTCGAGCACCAACCCATGCAAATCCACTTATGTAAACAAGAAAACAACAGTAGCATATAATGCGTCATACCCAAACAGCTTCAGCAGAATCACTCCAGTCTGACTGGGAATGACATTTCTGCTAACCCACTGAGAACTCAGATCAGGTTTTAGCATTTGTCTGACATAAAAACAAAAAATATTCATGTCACCACCTATTTCTGAAAGCCCTTCTCTCCAAATCTCGCATTAGGATATGATTACTTGCTTTAACTTCTACATTCTTACATACACATAGTGATCGCCAGAAGGATGACACAGAAGTTATTAAAAAACAGACAGGTACAGCAAAATTTTTAGATCTTATATCAAATCCATAAATCATTCACTCTTAAGACATAACTTGTAGCTTAGCACCAAACTCTTTGCCCGAGTATGCTGATTTACACATAGTATGGTTGTTATGGAAGAATTTTTCCTCCATCTATGCACCTCCAAACTGCTGCAATCTGAAATCAAATTATCTTCAATGGGGAAGCAATGTAAACTCTAGCTGAACTTCTGGAGTAAAAATAAACATATTTAAAATGAAATTAGCTGTAGCCAGAGGGTAACAATCTTTCAAAAATGTGCTCAAAGCATTACTGACGCAGAAACTTTTTCATGTCACCCACCTTAGCTACGAAATCAGTTTTAATTTAAATAGAACAAGCCTCTTTCTACAGATGACTCACGCACCCTTTCTTTCCCACAACCAGCCACAGATCAGCCTTCTTTCTGCCATCTGGCTGCACTTCCCTACATTTTCTCTTCTCAATACCTAAATAACACGCCAACCAGCACGCAGCAGGACAGTTACAATTGGAGGGCTTTCTCCTAACAGTTGCCCCAAAGCATTCTGCAAAATCAGCAAGTGAGGTACAGTGTGCTGCTGGTATTTGAATTAAGGAGGTGAGCACACGTGGGGCGAACTGCTTAACTTAGATGTAAAATGCGAACAATATGAGAATCCATCTGGCAGATCCCAGCAGAGCTGTGCAGCTGGAGAGGTAAAGCAAACCCAGTCTTGCAGCCAAAAAGCTCATCCAGTATTTAGTATTTCGACATGAATCTCGAAAGATGCTGGATATGTATCAACCATAGTGTGCGGATACAGGACTCAGGCAGGAATCATTAGGGCCTTCAAAACAGCAGGACTCTAGCACTACAGTAATAAAGTCAAGGGTTCAACTATAAAACTTTTTCATGTCTGTATAACTTAGCTGTCAACAATTTCGTGGTTCAAATATTTCTTAAAAGCCCTTCGCCTCCATTCAAACTGAATTATACTGAAGTATCCAATCATTTTTAAATAGCATAAGTAGTCAGTTTCAGGCTGTTTGGAATCCCTTATGCAGTTCTCAATATTCAACATTTAACCTGAAGTTCAACAATTAAGGCTGTATTAACAGCCAAATTCCAAAATTCAAGTTCCTTATTCATAAAAAATGCCTGTGCATGCTACGACTATTTTGTTTTGGGCAACAACCAGTTCTTATAATACTATTTTGTTCAGTTGAAGTTTAACAGCTACAACTAGTTTCCATGTATTTAAGGCTGGTAAGATATAATTTTTCCAGTAAGTCTGGAATTATTTAGGTAAACAGGTAAAAGCAATTCAAAGGCAATTTTTGTTACATTTCTTTCAAGATAAGATAAGGGCATCTCTACCCTGCTTTCCTCTACTACATAAAATCAAAACCATATAATTAGCTGTAAACAAATATTCACTTCAATTTTCCATATCTTGTAGAATATTGTCTCTTTCTAAGTTAGTGCTAGCTTTATGGGCTCAAATAATACTGTAAGTAAAAATCATTTCATTTTACCACGTCTTTTCGAATATTCCCAAGGCAGTTTAAATATTGTCTGAAACATATGCTAAGAGGTATGGGTTATTTCTCTTTCAGCTATAATAATAACAGAAAGAAACTTGAATAAATTGAAGATATTACCACAATTTGAAACATAGGGCAGGGGAAGAGTGGAAAGACCAAAGCCAAAATAGCTTTTCCAGCAATCTTTAACAGCATTCTTAATTGAAAGTGAAGCTACAACAGTTATTTGCAATACAGAAAGTACAAAGATGTACCTTGTAGTTGGATGGCAAGCTAGAAAAGAACACTAATTTTCCATTACTGTGGTGTCATCTATTGAAAGCAATATACAGTCAGTATTATGATACCCCTTTTGTCGATTCAGGAAAAACAGCCCTGTCACTTTCTATAAGGTCACATTTCTTCTCTGAGCTATCTTTTTATGATTTCAACTTTGTGCTGTATTGTAGTCTACCATGAGAAACCGAGAAAGTGCTTTGTGTACAAACTACAGTAAGGTGACAATTATTACAAACCTTCCTGTGTAAAACCACTTTCATTCTAAAAAAAATAACAACTTCTCCTCTGGGGATAACAGATATTGATTTATGGATACAATATCACCATTCTCATCTCAGTCAAAGTCATTACTCAGAACACTAATGAATAGCACAATGATACACAACGAATAGTTAGACTCATCTTCAGATAAACCTGTTTTGCATCTCTGCTGAGCCAGAAGTCACATGATATATAACAGCCTGCAATCAGACTTTACCATACAACACATAAAAGGACTTCAAGGGTCCTTATGCACCAAGGATCTGGAATATAACCCAATCTTAACATTAATTACTTTGGGGCAGACTGAAATACAGTTACAGAATCACCCAAACTCAGTCATCCTGAATTCTTCAGAAAGCACGCGGTAAGTTTACAAAGAAATTTACCTTCCTATGCTGAAAGACGTTGGTGGAAATGTCAGCGGTTTTATCTGAGCAGAAGCAAATGGGACTCGATCTCAAGAGAGTCGGCTGTTGTGCAAAAGCAAACAGCCTTCAGCAAGGCAGCTCAGCTGCAGCCTGCAAGGCCCCGGGGGGTGCGAGGCGCTCCGGCAGGATGCCTGCCAGGGCTCTGGGACTTCCCTGAGGCAGTTCTGAACAGGTAACTGAGGAAAGGCAGCCCATTGGCAAGAGGCTGAAATATGGCTCAGGCAGTTCTCCATTCCTGCTAGAAAAAAAATGGACTACACCAAAAAATTGGTCTTAAAACATCACCAGCATTCAAGGATGCCGGCCATCAGGCTGTGCTGAAAGCAAGGAGATGGTCGCTGAAAACAGAGCTGAGTCAAAACAGCAGCAGGTCATAGAACCACAAGGTTGGAAACGAACTACAAGATCATCTAGGTCCCTACAAGCAGAGCTCCATACACTCGCTATTCTCTCCAGACACTTCTCTGTGTACCTCATGAAGCCACCAGGACAGCTTTTGGCAAATAAAAAAAAAAGCTGATCTTTCTGCACGAGGTGTTCCACTGGGCTGCACCAGAGCGCTGAGAGGAAACAAGATGGCAGCTCGGCTGGCCCCGCCCCCACGGGGCACTGTGCTCCTCAGGCAGCAGTGCTCATCATGGCAGAGACGTACCATGCAGCAACGTCCCTGCAGAGCCTCTAGCTTACCTGAGACCCTAATTTCATACAGGATAATATGATCTTTAATGTCAGTCTTAATTGCATTAACAAAGGGGATGGGATCCAAACATACTTTCAACATTTAATCCTGAGTATGATTTATCCCGATCCAATTAACTGTTTCCCAAACAGTGAGACCCGTTTAACTTCCAGATGTATGAAGTCAGGAGAAAATGAGATGCACACGAAAGAGACTGAAAATTCGGCAAGCCTTGCTCTTCCTCAGGGCAACGCTGATCACTGCTGCAGCTGCACTCTGTACATGCTGCAATTTCTGCAGCGGCAGCGCTGGCAGAGCTCTACAAAGAGAGCTAGATTAATCCAGTCAGGATGTGACGAAAGCATGTAAAATGAATTTCCAAATCCGTAAGACTAAAGTAGGATTTAATTTATTTAGCTTTGTATTTCTGCAATAATTCCAAATGATTCTTGTTTTAACAGGGCCTGTTTTGTCATCAAGAAATAAAAATTTAAAAAAAAAAGAACAAAAACAAAACAAAACTTCAGCCAGTTGAGAGCTGCAAATTCAAGATAATGCCCCGAAGGCCTTGCTGTGCTATAAACAGCCCTGTGCATGCTCTAGCAGAGCATGGCAACACCAAGCTCAGCCCCAGCTTTGTTCCTGCCAAGCCCCAGAACCTCTCTTCTAGTTCAGTTTATTAATCAAAAGAGAACAATAATATCAAACCTTCTCAGACATGCTATTTAAAATAGCTCAATAAAAAAAAGAAAATAAGTGGTAACTCCAGAGATTTAGAAGTTTAACGCTAACAACTGAGCAAACTCTCACTGCCTTTTCTTTAGAAACCAGTTGGTAAAAGCCTGAACAATCTGTGCTCACCTTCCCAATAATGACAAAAAACAGAAGGAAAGGCAGTAACTGTAGCCTTGAGCCTTTAATGTAAAGAGTTGCTTTTTCCTCTGTCAGAAACCCACGTGAAGGCAGTGGGCTGGTCAACAGAGCAGACCCATGTTTCCATCAGTACAACTGAGCAGAATGTGATCTCATTCTCCTTTAGAGTTTCTCTTAGTTTACTTGACCCTCACTGTAACAGGTCTAGGCATACAATGCATTAACACAGTCCCTTTCACTTAAAAGTGTTTGTACAAGTGCTACCGATCACACACGCAGTTCAGTTCTCCTGTTCCTCTGGGTGTCATCTCCAGTTCTGACACTCAAAGGTCTGCACTACGGTCTGTGCACTGCATGTCAGCTCCTAGGCTACATATTCTGGTTTTAAAATGTGGTCAAAACGCAGAGTTGCTAATATGAATAAAAGGAAAGAAAAGCTCTACCATCTGAGGAACTCACCACACTGCAGAGTTGTGATGAGTTTTCAAAATTACACTCCAAGAGAATTTTTCGTACACATAACAAATTTGAGCTCAGTACACTTCGGTAATATTTTTGGGAAAGAAATAAAGATAAAAGGCACAGATTAGAAAAATTTCATAAAGGTAATAATAAGTCACTTCATCTCATCTTTTTTACTTGATCAGTGCTTTTGTTTTTAATGTAATGCTTCATCTTTCAGCCACTGATTCTTGCTATGTTGTTTTCCCACATCGGACTAAGGAGCTCACATATCTATTTTAACGTGGAATTACTTCTGCACTGTGATCAACTTAATATTTTATGTTGCCTAACACCTACTTCACTATGAAGGAAATGAATCCTCAAACTCATATTTAACTTTTATTTCTTTCTACTGCTAAAGAAATGCTACCAACTTCTTCAGGAGTTGAGGCCCATCCTTCCCTGCAGAACTGCATCCTTAATAACTTTCTAGGTTCTATGATAACATAGTCATCATAGCATTTCAGTTCCTACAGTTTCAAAGGCCTTATAAATACAGAAAATACCTCTGGGCCTAGGATTAGAATGGAAATCAGGTTTCAGCCACAACCACGGGGAGAAGAGATACTGAACACTAGAATATATGAAACTTTTGAGATTTGTAACACAAGTGACCGAACTTCAGCTACTTTGCAAAAGTAGATATGCATTCACATATGCGCAAAACCCCATATATAGACTACTGTATAAATATATATACATATTTACGTCCATAGGAAATAGTAATTACAAAACTTATTTCAAATTTAAAAAAAAATTTCTATGAGAACAAAAGGAACACCTATATTCATTCCCAAAACGCAATGTCTCATCTATCATTTTAGCATGTATGTAGGCTGAATAATTTTCTTAAGCAGTTTCTAGAAATATTTGCAAAGAAAAACCAAGCATGATAATACAGAGGAAAGCCATTTGTGCTTTTTTAGTCACTTTCTGCACTGCTAGCAACACAGCAGCAGATTCCATTTGCCTTACACTGAGCATATAATGAATAATTCAGTTTCTTGCTTTGTTCCCTAAATAGTTGATAGGGAATGGTAACTTTATTCATGACCGTATGGCCTTTTTTTAAGCTCATCTATGTATTTAATAATGCACATCACCTAGCTTGGCCTTTATTAAAAATAAAAGCATTTAGTAACCATTGCAAACAAATGGCCACGAAACAAACAACTTCCCAGAGCTACCACCTTTTCCTCACAAATAGCACTCACCCAGCTATTTAAATAATTAAATGGTCCCAATCTGCACTGCATCAGCGTTGTCTCATGTAGCCTTCGACAAGAAACAGATTCCAGAACTGCTGGGAACATGTTCCTGCCTCAGCCATAATCATAACCATAAATATGTGAGCATTCCTCTAAATCACAAATGCCCTGCTGGAACAAAGAAAATGATTTCCATGAAAGGTGACATTTTCACAGTCTCCTTATCCATTTTAAACTATCATTGCTTCCTCCCACTGTCTTCCACTGTTTCGAAAAACTCCTGGGCTTCTCCAGCTTTCAGGCTGCAGTTCACCACTTGAAAAAAAAGCAAAGTCTGTTATTTCATAGAGCAGAACATAAGTATGTAAGTATATATAAAGGAAGAGTGACCTTTTCCCTTAAGCCTCACAAGCTGCTCTATTAGCTCCCTGGTCAACAAAGTTTGAGCTCCCAGCGGAAAATATAAGAAAAAAAAAAAGACAAAAATGTATATACTGATCTTTTATGATTGTGGAAGAACTGGTACAAGGAAATCTCTGTGATACTATAGAAAAGAAAGAAAAACTGCACAACAGCTGAAAAGATGGAAGTTGTTCAATTTTCTCCAGCTTTCACAAAAGATAAACAAAGACACCAAGCTGGTTGAAGACCAGAGTTTCTTTTATCAATGCACATAAAAAATCCAAACTAGGAATAAATATACTAAACTCAGGATTTGCAAACAATTTTACTTCTGAGACATTAGAATACTTAGTTTTGGTAGTGACACTTGAGTTCAGTATTCCTTTGTTATGGAAAAAAAAGAAAAAAAAAGAAACAGTAACTGGGGAAATTTACATCTAACTGGAATATTTCAACATTTTCACCCATTAAAAAATAGGAAGAAAGGGGGGTGTGACATGATATTCTATCCTGGACTGGCACTAGTTCATCAAGAACTCATCTGCATGTAAATTTCAATCAATTAAATGTGTCCAAGGGAAGCATTAGCTTATATGACTGAGACAGCGTACATTCAAAGATCCATACACACATCCTGAGTTAACTTCTTGTCCATAAAGAGTTTAAGACATTGTGGAAAAGCAACCATGAAGTAAACTTGTTTAATTTTGAAAGTCTAACACTGGACAAGTTCCAATATTACTGGAAAAGGATGATCTTTTTAATATGTTTTATATGTGTTTCAGCATGACAACTAATACACTTCAGAAACTCATCAGCTTTCAAAGAGAATTGAAGTGAGAACAGAAGCCCCATACTGCAAGACTATCATAGAAGACTGTTATTAAAATTGATTATTATTCAGACAATATCAATTTCATTATCTCTGATCGATTCCTAGTGTTGCCTGTTAGTAGCCTTCAGTCCTGAGTGCTGCATGAATGGTAACCTAATACCACACAAATTGCAGTCCTGCTGGTCTCAGTGAATTTGGTAACAGCCTGACTTATTAGCAAGCTTCTAGTAGACAGCTGTCATAGGTGCTGACTGCAGGGAACTGGATGTCAAAGCACAACCATAGAGGGCTGAGAAAACTCTTTCCCCTCGAGGCTTTGTTAATTTGATTTATGTGTACAGGCAGGAAACTAATTGCTAATTGTTGCAGTGCATACCATGGAATTGCAGCACTCCATTCAAAAGCTGCATCTCAAGAGTACAAATAGACTTCAGTTTTACAGTCTGCTGATGAGAGACGCATCCTAAACAGGAATTTGTTAGTTCTGGTGCCTAAGAAATGGTACAAAGGGAACTTGCAATGCCCTGTGCCATCATCTCCTCCCTGAGGAAAACAGCCACCCTTGAGCACACCCTCACGCTGAGCACCAACACAGTTACCTCAGCATGAGCACACTTTTCATGTTGTTCAATTAGCAGATAAGGCATCTAGTGCCAGTAACTAACTTGTTAAGACTCTTTGTTCTGGAATGTTTGTTTCTCAGTATCTTTATAAGTATGTTCCTGGGACCACTAGCCAAGGTTGTTAATTCTCCTTGTATTACAGTGCAAAGACTGGATACTGCTGAACTACTTTGTACTATTTCCACATCCTCAATATTTCCCTGTTAGAAGCAATTGCTCTCCAAAAAAAAAAAATAAAAAATACTGCTTGTTGTCTCAACAGGATGTGATGGTTGATGGTTTTTTCTTCAGAATCTTTCTGTTAGAAGACGTATGGTTTGGTTATGTCTCTAAAACTGATGAGTGGTGACATAAATAAAACCTTTGTCTGTAAATACTGCCTTTTAGCCAGTATTATTGTCAGAATCACTCAGAAATATCTAGTCAAATACTTCTTCAGGTATAGTCCAATACTAAGCCTCAGGTATACCAAACACTGCACAAACTGTTACTGCTCTGTGATTCATAAATGTTTTGCCATCTGTTCCAGTTTGCCCCATGCTGAAGAAACAACCCTCAGAAATCCTTAGCTTTCCAAATAGCATTCAGCACCTGCCGGTAAAGGCATGAGGCCTGGGGTTACGTCAGCCTGTCCTGAGACCTTGAAAGCAGGGAAACTGAGGGAATCAGTCCCTCCTCGATCCCCTGACCACCCCGAGCAGGTGAGAGTGAAGTATGCTAGACCTTAAAAAAGCAAATTACTCATCAACCCATGCTGGCTTAGCTCATTTCATCATCTGTGATAAAAAGTAGTACTTGTCACTGCTGAGAATTGCTATTTCTAATTAGGACTAAATTGCCCCATACTTTTCAGCAGTCATGGTAAAGAGGTAGATATCTAACAGCCGTGGAAATTGGTTTTCCCTCTAAACTCTAGCCACACATCTGCTTATAACAAATTTGAGGCAAATTGGCAAGGTAACCTAATTTTTAAAGATAAAATTACACAGTCCAAAAAGGAGTCATCAGAGCAAAATTCATTTGCTTTCTATAGCCTATAAAAAACAGATGTTCCTTTTCATTAGAAAATGTGAGGCACTGGATCAACACTTAGATATTCCATAAGAAAGTACTCCAATGTGGAAGCTCAGGTTTCAGGTCCTGCTCCACCCAACACAGAACAGGGCTACTATCCTCAGACCCCTCTGTCATCTCTCACCAGTACTGGACTGCCCCCTATCTTCCTCCCCCCCCCCGGTTTCTAGCACAAACTTGTGAACGTTGGATTGAAATGGATAATGCGCCATAAAAAAAGAAAGATTCAAGAAAAATTGGTAAAAAACCAAAAGCCTTCAAAGAATTCCAAATTAGCTAATCTACACATTTTGCTCTTCCGCAAAATAAACAACCTGGAATTATACTGTTATAGGAGAATACTCCAAAGCATTATTCTCAGTTTTCAGTATGTAGCCATGCAGGACATCATATGCAATGCACAAATCCTTCAGCTTCTCTTCTTGCATGAAAAGATCTCAGAGTTTTGGCAGTATCTGTCATTTTCTTATGCCTCAACAACAAAATTAATTTTTATTTTTTTGTCTTTTGAAGTGTTTCTCAACAGATAAGTTGTCCCAGTCACGATTTCCTTTCTGTTTTTCCTAGCACAGAACTGCAAGATGATTTGAGAAAGCTGCGGTAAGGCAGAAGCCATTCATGTGGGCTGTGACAGATAAGAAAATTTATCAAGGGACTCATTACTTATTATGCCAATGTGAAAGTACAGCTTATTGGATCTAATTCATTACTTTATCACACTGGTGTATTGCTTACAAAAAAGCATTTTAAAGCAACACTGTGCACTTCATTTCTGGAGGACACAGTTATAACAAACCAAAAAAATCACACTTTCCTGTAAATGGTTTCCCAAATCAAATATCTTAGATTCAATATTTTTTTATGGTTATCATTAAGAAAAATAATCAACAGAGAGAAAAAATTGTTTTTAGTAAAATGCATATTGGACTTCATATATATATAAATCACATCCTTAGATGTTGAATAAACCATAAGCTAAGATGTTTCTTCTAACAGGAAGAGGAATTTTATAAGCATATGCTGCAACTGACACTAATGCAAGAAACTATATAATATATTACTATACCAATGTAACACTTCTTTCTTCCATCCATAGAAAAACAAATGAAAGAGCCATGTTAAGCTATTTTGGGGAGAAAAAAAAAAAGGGGGGGGGGGGAGTGGGCAAATCAAATGAAACCAACGAAAACGATATAAAAAAAAGACAAGGCTTTCTAATACCTTTGAAGTACAAATATAGAGTATTTTGGGGCAGGGGAAAAATCATATTTGACACAAGTGGGTATCTGGAGCTGAAATTTATCAAGTTAGTGTTCCACAGATAATGGCTTGGGTCACGCAGGGCATCTTTCTTGCACAAAAGATACCTCCTCATGTTCTCAGAGCCATTCTTTATGGGTGAGGTACCAGGAGGATAAGGGGGAACTTTCACTTGTATGATATTACCTCTTATCTCCTTTCAAAAGGTCTTTGTACTTATAAATACACATTGAAAATTGTCATGTGAATAAAAAGAATCCCAAGTGACTAGGCAAAATAGGGGAAAGAAATAAATTCAGAGTTCACTGAGCACCTGCTTACCCAGGAGCATCACAATATCAATTTCTAAAGACGCAGCAGAGAGGACTTCAGATTCAGGCTAACTATATTTAGTGCTTGCATTTTTACGGCAATACAATAAATATCTGAGACTGATACACAGCAGCAAATAGGATGAATTCCCACAGACTATTTGCAACATATTTCTCCCGTGCTGGCATGACAGAAGTCAGGATTTATTCACATAGTGAGAACATACAGACAGCTGCTCAGACCCTAGGTAAAGCAAGAAATGGTCTAGGCCAGCTATTCACCCATGAATATGTCAGCATGCAGCTATTAATGAACAGTAGCTATTAATGGCAGCGGGGACAGAATGAGTCTCTCCTGGGAGAAGCAGCCACCAGGAGTACAACAAAAGTCAGTTTTTTCTCCTTTCTCCCCTTGTACTCTTCCCATTAGAGGGTGACGATCTATTCCTGCTGAGATTTCTCACTTGTGGGACAAATTATTCAGTTCTTCCTATAAGCAACTTGGAAATTTAATTCATTTCAAATTTCCAAAGTTCAGCTTTTCCAAGACATTCTGGGCTCTCTTTGCTTGCCAAGTGCTTTGCAGGTTTTACTTGATACAAATTTTTGAAGCTCCAAGGATTTAACAACACTGAATATAACTGCTGAGGGACAAGAGAAACTTGGGTCTGAAAGAAGTTTCCTGTCTCGCCTTCAGACAAAGATATAAAGTCCTTTCCTCACTGCAAAGCAACTTTTGTTTCTTTGGCAATGACCACGTAGGAGAGCTGCTTCTGTCTACTTTCCTGCAGCCCTTTGAAGAACTAAGCTGAAGTTGAGGATAGAACCAGGCACTGGTGACAAATCAATTCTTGCCAGAGATGGATTTGTGAGATTCTGCAGGTGATATTACCAGCTGGAAGAAGGAAAAGATATGCCTCCAAAGGACAGTTAGTTACAACTAGATGCATTACGAAGGGATTTAAACCTCTCTATTGCTCGAGGGGGAAGAAATCTCGGTGAAGAAAGATTTGAGTAAGGATATATAGAATGAAAAGCAGAGCTGAAATGTAAGAACGGCCCTACGGACTGGATGAAGAGCAAAGCAAAAAGGTCTTTGGTCTGTAGGTCCGTGTTCTTAATCATGGAAATACATGTATTCATCTGTCACAGTCATAAGGCTGTGAATCTGCTAGTAACTGAGAACTCTAAGGCACTATAAGGCTTTCAGAATTTTTAAAATAACGTTAGAGAGAATTAACTAATCAGCTAAGTAAGGTATAGCTAGAATTATCATGAACAGCACCACAACAGTGCATCTTTGTTTACACTTATCATTCAATATGAATCCGCTTACAACGTCAATTTGTAGAAATCAAATCCAAAACCAAAACTTCCTATAAAATAAACATAGTAGACTCATTATCTCTTTTTTTTTTTCCTCTTGCTTTTCTTGAAGACGGAACATCAAATGAGCACTCTCTGAATCAAAAAGGAAGCTGAGCAGGCATGCCTCTCTCCTATTTCAGCAAACTCGGAAGACAAACTACTGTCATATGATGTGATCCTTCCATTTAACTTGCAGAGAATCCAGTCCAAAACCCAATAAAAAATAAACAAAAAAATCAACAGAAGTCCCTGGCACATTTCAGCAACTTCATTTAAGCCCAGAGGCTCCCAAAACACAAAACAACTTCTAGTTGCAACAGACGTCATCCCAGCAGAAAGTTCCCACTCCAGACCTCCAAGTACATCAAGCTGATGTTTACCAGGGTAAAAGGACTGGCACGTCTGTGTCTTTAACACATTTTCCCTCTAAGTCCTTTATCAAAATTGTTAGCAAAATTTCTTACATTTATTGAGCCTGACCTAAGTAGTAGGCTACAAAAATTAAATTAACGTCATTCTCAGTAACATTTAGAAATTGCAAGCTAAGCAGCTGCCACTTATCCCTAGTAATTCAAAGTATATTACACTGAAAGAAGACTTACAATAGCACATATTGATTTTGCCAGTTTTTTTTTCTTTCCCCAAGAAACATATGCTGTGTGTTCTATATTTGTGGGGCTCCATATACTCAGGTTTCATTGCAATAGCTTTGACTCTTGACAAACAGATGTTGAGGGAAAATAGCTTAACAGAACATGCAATAAAAACTTTCTCAGATCAAAATGTTGGATAAAGAAAAATCTTGTGGGTAATATACTCAACTAAAAGCTCTGATTGTATATTTTTTTATACAGAACCAAAAGCCAATGCTTGATGACATTTGTGGAAATATTGCTGTTATGCAGGAAAAAAATCACCAAGTTCTAAGTATTATGTTAATTAAAGTATGGCAACACTGTAAGTTCTGTTAGATGCAAAGTATTTCTATAATTGATTTTACCCAAAGGCCAGATTCAAATTAACATCAACAATAGTTAGCCAAAGTAATTTGAAAAGTGATGAAACAACAATGTTTTTAATCTACTCTTCAAAACAATAAAATGGCAAGTGATTCCTAATTCCAAATCAAAGTATTGGAATATCATCCTGAGACTGACAGAGTTCTTTGCAATTTTCTGCAATTTTTGTAACTTCATATCAGTATGATCTAGCTTATTAAAATAAGGCTCACGATTAAGCCTAATGATAGACCTCAGTCTGCCTTTCCTTTGTGAGCAGACATAGAAGTTAAATCCTTGGCATACAGAACCACCATTGTTCCCTATAGCCTCTCCATTATGAAAATAATTGGATCCATAAAGTCGAGACAGAACAACGCATGAAAACTGGCATGAAGTCCTTAATAATGCATATATATACATTTTAAACTTGTATTTAGTAGTAATACTGGTTCAAAGCATGCTACTAACCACTTCAAGGATTTTAGGTTCAAGTTTACCACATGAAAAAAAAAGAGACAAATTATATTGGAATATTTCAATAATTACTTTCAATTTACTTCAGAAAGATCCACACAGCCTCTTTGGATTTGGATACAACAATCCTTCTTAATCCTGGGTATATAAATTCCGCCACTTCTGAACTACTGCTGATCAAAAAATGTGCAATGCATTTCCTTTACCATGAAAAAAAGAAATTTCACTGCTCTGGGTCACTTCCAGAAGCCAGAAATAAGTCAAATTCCTCCTCCATGAAGAAACAACTTTAAAAAATTGGCAGGAAAACCTAGTTTCTTCCACATTCACTGCATGAGAAAAGTGATTGTACTCTCGCACAAAAGCGTTTCATAAACTTTCAAATCAGCGGAAAGTTTCTGTATGGAAAAAGAAATAATAAAATAAAAATAAAACCCAGTCAGGGTTTCAGTAGGCAATTCATATCCATACCCATGTAAATGGGTACTATGTATTAAAACACTTTTTTCAATTCAGTAAATTTTAAAAACATTTTGGGAGAAGGAGTTACCCTCCTGATTATGTTCTTAAAACAGTCTCTCATACTTACTTCGGATTTCAGTTTTCCCCTCTAAAAGCACACAAACTAAAGGTTGACATTGCACTCACAGGCTGAAAATGGAGAGCAAAGATTCATTTGCCACAGACCAACAGGGATTTCACGGAGATCCAATTATTACAGACCGCAATCTTAACACTCTGCTCTTCAACAATGTTACCTGATGATTGACTGCATCTAGTAAATCTGGTACTTTCTCCTATATTCAATCTGAACACTTCATATTTTTTCAGTTAATGTACATGAAAGGTAACAATGTCACGGTTTTACATTTTTTGGTTTTTAGTGTTCCACATCATAACATCATGTAGTACACTGGAATTAAAGTGTTAATGCTCCAATTCCATGTACCTGTCCCTGTACATTACAGAAGTCATGGAATCTGACCCTTCCAGGTGGGGCGCTCTCTTACTGCCTGGCAGCAGGTGCTGGAGATGCTTTCCTAGCCATTTCAAGCTTTTCAGGTTTGACTCGGTCTCAGGAACTCTCTCTCTCCTATCTTATTTGATTTATTAGTCTCAATTTTAATTAGATTGTATTATATTGTGTTATCTTGCATTCCGATACCATAGTTAGTAAAATAAGTTTTCCTCCATAGATTGTTGCCACTGTTTTTTTTTCCCCCTCCCTTCCTTCCTACCCATTTTGTGGGGCTGGGTGGAGTGGGGGGAAGGGGCCTACTGCCCCCTGTCACAGGCATAGAGTGATCTAGTTAACTCCATGACACATAAATATACTGAGCAAATACGTTACCGATCCTCTTAAAATAAGTGTATTTCCATAAGACAACAACTAAGGCAAATCCACATTATTATTAAGTATCATTCATGAAGGAAAAGCCAAGGTTTGTAAGTAAAAATAAATAAAATTTAAAAATTAACAGGAATTCTTAAGATTCGCATCTGATGACTCTAAGTAAAAAAAAAATAAAATACACACACACACACACATATATATATATATAAACACATACCTGTATATTTGCTGAATATTTTCAGCTTTGATTTCCTTGAGGATTTCATGGTAGTTTTGAGGGTTATTTGGTTCTGGAGATACTGGAGGAGAAGGGCATTTCTTGCCCGCATAATATCCTATCACAATTCCAAAAATAAATAAAATCAAAGCAGCACAAAATACTTTCAGTATCTGAAAAAAACTGCAGCGGTGGCTCTTTGGTGACTGTCTTGAATAGTGCGAGATGTACTCAGGGTCTTCCTGAAGTCTCTGGAATCTTCCCTTAGGAGAAGCAGATGGCTGGATAGGCTCAAGATCGAGGTCAGGGCTCTGCGAGTTTCCCAGATGATGCTGGACTGCACCATCCAGTCGGAAATGGTCAAAGCCAGGCTCCTCCAGCTCTTTTTCCATGTCCCATTCCAGTTCTAGTGCTGTGGCCTGGAGGTCATCACTGTCAAGGTATTGGCCCTGGGTTCTCTGGTCCGCATTCACTTTGTGATAGGCCATCTTTTTAACTATGAAAACAAATTTTAAAAACAAAAAACAAATTTTGAGTGTTTGTTTTCTCATGTCTATGTAAACAATTTATTTGTCTCCTTCGCAAACCTGACAGAACTGAAAATACGTATTAAATAGCAGAAACTCAGTTTCACTCTATTTCTATCTTCCCATTATTCGTTGTAGGATCAGTAGTCCCACAATAAACATCGAAGAGGAAATAAGATATTTAAAGGAACACAACATATTGAAGAATATGAGTAAAGGGAATTGATGAGTACCAATGGCAAAACACAAAAGTTAGTCCATTATTTTTCTCAGTCTCAAGATAGTAATAAAAATTTGAGTGAAGGTACAGAATTTCCAAAACAATTATTTATTATCTGAAAGTCATTTTAAAGCTTAACTGTGCACATTAATTTTATTGCATACACTGTACAAAATAATGCTGCTAAAATAAAGTTGGGAAAATAAAAATAATACTTGCCTGGTCTGACTCTAAACATGACAAAATGAGAAGTTAAAAAAGAAATTTCAGAGTAACATTCTACTTATACATCAGTAAAAGACTTCTTTTTAGATGGAAGATTCTATTATTTATAGGTATTTTAAATGCATAGTTCCTGAATGACTGATGAATTTACTTAGAAATTGTCCCAGTTGTTTTGCTCCACTTATTTTTCCCAATTTAATGAATAAAAATCACTGCCAGATACATATTTACAACACAATCAGTCCTTTAATAGCGTGGCATACTTCTAGATACTTCGAAGGAAGTACAAGCCCTCCAAGGGGAACTGACCTCCAGTACATTCATAGTCAATTTCCAACAAATCATTTTTAACAGACTGCATCAGTGGGGTGCCATTTTCCTCCATCCTCTGACAATAGCTATTCCATCACATAAATATCTGTAATCAGAGCTTTTCTAAGTTCAGACTCATCAACTAGAATAAAATGATAAAGATATTAAACTTCTTGCAGCGATACATGTCAAACCAAACCCTACACTACAATACATCCTTCCATTTTGACATTTTAAGGCATTTTCTAAGTACCACCTCGAGATAATATTACTGGGGCCATATAACAGATGAACCCAGTCTAAAAGCAGAGAAGAATTTAGCTTGTTTGAAGCTCTTTTGAGGAGAACAAACATTAGAAATCATTGACATAATGAACAGCCTATTGTCCACCACAAGCCTGTCACGCTCTCTACCAATTTACAGACTCTATTTCCTTCCACAGGCATATAAATATCCCTTGCCTATGCCTGTCAGAACAGGCTAGTAGCAGTGAAGACAGCACGTACCTGAGGTACATGTTTCAGATTTACCTGCTATACACACTTTGCATATCAGCTCTCCAACTGCAGTCCAAATAGTTCTTTTTGCAGTGGAAGCAAGAGCATAAAGTGAGCTGAATTAAGTTAAAGCACATTGCATAATTTTAAGCACATTTGAATCAATAGACATGCATGCTTTTCAGACATCCAAATGTTGCTGGAAAACCCACAGGGAATCTTTTAAAATCATGCCAGTGTCCTTCAGGATCAAAAATGGTTAGCAAAAATATCTTCCCTGAAAATATGTAGATAGTTCAGAGCTTCACAGATTCTGGTCAATTTAGCAATCACTTAAGTGCTGCCATTCTGAGGTACCTTTGTGCATCTTGCCATGATGCATGCTTAAAATTATGCATATGCTTCATTGCTTTGCAGATCAGAGAACAAAGTGGAAAAAATTTTGTAGCTAAAGTCCTATAAAATAATACATTATAATTTTTCCAAGTGAATAATCATATATTCATAAAAATATTAGTTTCAAGGGACCTTTGGAGATTATCTAGTCCAGTATCTTATTCAAAGCAGGATCATTGCCAGGCACATTATGGTGTTGTCCTGCTGAACCTTCAAAACTTCTCAGGACAGAGAGGCCAGCACCTCTCTGTTAAGCTGTGGGACTTCTCTTCTTAAAATTTTCCTAACCTCAGCCTGAACTTCATGTGCCACAACTTACCCTTATTTTTACCTCCTGCCACTTCCAAAGAGAGTTTGCTGTCACATTTTCTTAGTCAGCAGAAGAAACAAGCTCTAAATCAGGAACTATTTGCCTGGAGTCTCTCCGGTTTCTCAGCATCCTTCTTAACAGAAGAATCCAAAGCTGGACGCACGAACTCAGTTGTGACCTTGCAGTACAGCAGAGCAGTAACGTTCCTAGATATGCTAAGCCATAGACAGGGGACTGCCTGTCTCAATCACAGCACTGCTCCACTTGGCACCCCCATAATGCTTATCCCAGAGTGCTGGTCTACAGTGCGCTACGTCAACCTACTCTTCCCCAGCTAGACTTCCCTTCAAAATCTCCTGACAGAGTATGCTGTCTCCTCATCCAGGTTTTGGGGAAGACACTGAATAATGTCAGCTTCAGAACTGGTCCGCTGATGCACTGTGCTCATTTTACCCGGCACCAAACAGCTATCAAGTGCTAATAAATATCCTTGGAAAGCAGAACCATCCAATCTTCAAGCTATTTATCTTTCCTTTTTCTCTGTCTCCTCTTATTTTGTTGGTGAAGGGAATAATTTGCAAACCATCAGTGACATAAGACACTATTAGGTAATAACAACTGCCCAACAGGTTCATCTTTCCAACACCATTTCATACTGCTTTCTCCTGGAAAACAATTAAAAGATGAGTGTTTCGCCCTTCAAAAGCAAAGCAAATCTCTTCTATATAATTTTGACTCCAGAATTAATGGAATCATATAATACAAGGCTTTAGTCAAATAAACTCCTAACAGGTTATGGCAGTATTACCCACAGAATAAGAATTACAGGCAGTTTTAAGACATAGTTGCATGGCTAATGATCTTGCTGAATTTATAAATAGCATCCATTGTATATCAGTAATACTTAAAGTTTTCTCTGCATTTATGACATTTTAAAAACATGTGCTATTGTTCAATGAAGTGTATTAATAAAGGTTATTTAAATCTCTACATATAAATACATAATAACAATTCATACAAAATTTATTTAAATGGTTGTTAATGCAGTGAGCAGTAACTGCACTCCACAGCATAATATCTCAGGAACTCAACTTGCATACAAAGCACCAAAATCAGTCACCACACTTAAAAAAAAAAAAAAAAAAAAAGCTAAATGAACTGAAATAACAGAAAAAAAAATCATAATACATTTCAGCATCATACTTGAGACAGACTTCGGTGGGATCTGCTTAGCAATGCATGTGGTATAGTTGAAGAATACAAAGAAAGCAAGAACGGCCCCAGTTAAGGTCTTCATTTTTATAGTAATATATCCAAGTTCATTATTCGAATTTAAAGACACAACAAAACTTAGCAAGAAGCATCTGAGATCAGATCCCATAGTGTATTTTAAAATGATCTTAGAAAGCTATCACCTGGTTCTGAATGAAATAAATATATATATTTTTATATTAGCAGTCCTACTTGGCTGGTTAAAGGGGCACCATGACTTGAAGATTATGTGTTAAACAAAATTCTAGGTAAGAATTAGAAGGATAAAGAAAACATTACAAAGAGAACAACAACATAAAAGTAGGCAATACAAAGAAGGATAAACTGTTAAGTCAAGAAAAGCCACTCTGATACTCTAGCTCATCCTTCTCAATAACAAAGACCATAAAACAATACATACATCTGAAAACTTCAGGAGACAAAAAAATCCAACCCATCTGCTAGCAAGCTGTTTTGACATTTAATTGCTGCTAAATACATATTTTATTATAAAGATAAAAGAGCAATTGTAAAATGCCAGAAGTCTGAATGTGCTCAAAGTAACCTTGAAAGCTGTTTCAGAGACAACAAAGCGGATCATAAATTGTGGAATACTGGACATAGCAAACTGATGACCAATTAAACTCATGCCCCCTTCTATACTTCCATTTATTTCTGTGGAGAATATTTATAGTGAACTATCAAATCAATGCTAAATATCCTTTCAGTTGAATGTACACAAGAAATAAAGAGAGTTAACCTTAACACATCATTATTTCCTTAGAAAGCCCATTTCAAAACTACCTATTCTTTGATGTTAAAATAATGCATTTACCTTCTGTCTGGTAGGTACATCTTGTTATGAAACCACCAGAAACCTCTTATGATGTTTTTCCTACTTTAATCCCTTATCAATGAAGCCTTTGAAGGCTATCTAATGAGGACTACATAAAAGGTGTTGCATCTGTATCACACTGGCTCTCTGTAATACCTCCCCTACAGAAAGGTCAACTAACATGAATAGAACATGAAACCAACAAAGAGAAATATGAATATATTGCAGTAAATTCCCTTATCTTTGTGACTAGCACTGTAGTTGTTAAACCCAGTTTACAAGCAGAGGATTCAGGCATGTTCACAGCAGGAAGAGTGGCAAGCATTAACATGCTGCCCAGAGTGAACGCCCCATTGGTCTGTCTGGTGTTCTGTTCTGAAAAAGCAAGTTTACCTAGGAAATGTACTAAAGGTATTACATCCTCTTTGTATAATCAGAATAAGAAAAATCTGGGGTTGTTTTCTAATGGTTCTCCTTTTGATTCTTCTCTCTCTATTCTCCACGCAGGGGATACAAAACAGATACGTCACCTGCTGGAAGGGCAAATACCTGCACTCGTTCCAGAAATCAACACCCACCACACATACATGTTTTTCAAACGTATTTGACAGCTATTTAGTGTTTTGTTGAGATGGAGCCAAATTTCAGGCCTATACACATTTCTTCAGATACAAAGCCCAGAAAAAAAAAGATTGCTTGCAGAAGACATTATGATGCCCTTGTCGACAGCAACATTACGCTAATCCAAAAAATGTTATTATTTTTCCATCATCTCTTCTGTAATTTTCTTCAGTAATGATTTTTCCTTTCCTTGTGTTTGGATATGGGCTTGGCAACCAATTTAGTTACAGCAGAAAAAGTTTTTTGTTGCAACAACCATACAAAAAAAACAGTGGCAAAATCGATCTGCTGTTCCTGCTTCCTTCACTAGCTGGCTCAAGATGAGAACAGTCAAAGAAAAAACTGTGCAATACTGTAAAGTAAGAAACAACAGGCAGATCAAATGTGAGAAAAATGAGTAGAGCACAGTTAACCATGACATTAAAGCTGTCTGTCTGTATAACACTACTCAGCCTTCACTTGGCTTCCATTCCCAGAGCAGATCTTTCCTCTGGTTCTGGTGGTTACAGCTCAGTTTTCCAGGCACTCTGTGAGATCTGGAGGTTAGCAGCAACCGCCTCTGCATAACAATCAATCTCCTCCAAAGTATTCTGTGAACCTTAATCTTTTCCTTTTCCCATTCCTCCTCAGACCAAGTGACTATACACCAAACTAATATATTCAATCTTCTTGCACGCATATTTTTTTTTTCCATAGTCAAGGTTTCATCAAGAATACATTTTTCACCATGTTGCCCTAGATGTTGTAATTGCCTCTAAAAGAAAAATGAACCAAAACCACAAAGCTTTACCAAGTAAAACCAAAACTGTTACTGGGGCATTTGCATTTAGGCTTACAGTTGAATTTTATGAGAAATAAAACTACGGTAAATATTGTTTAACTTGAAAATGCTGACAGCAGTAGCTGCAATAACAGGCCCTAGCAGCTTTTAAGAAAGTTAATTTTGTATGACTCATTCTGTGCCGTACAATATATTTTTTTTCCTAGTCATTTGTTTGGACACATTTCACTTCAATATATATATTTTTTTCCCAATTGCTTTTTGCTCTTTAATTACAGTCAATCACAACTGAATTACTGTTAAGACTAAAAATAATTTTAACTACTAAAATCTGAGAAAAATATACATTGTAAAGCTCTTATACTCTAAATCAGCTTGGCTAGCAGGAGTCCACTACAGTTTAAAATGTACAAACTAATATCAAAAAATAATGCAAGGCTGATTCCATTTCTTAAAAAAAAAAAAACAAACTTAAGAAAAACCCAAACCAGCACCACCACCAACAGTACTTTCCAAGATCTGCTTCTGCTGAAGAAACCGGAGCTAATAGCAGTAGGAAGAAGAGCAGAACAATTCACCCACCAGCTCCCTTCTGCTCCTGGTGATACAGCACAAAACCAGGTCATCTACACCGGTTCTCAGAATTTAGGATTAACTTCACAAACTTTTATGGTTACAGGAAATAAGTCACGGATTCACCTAGTTTTTCCAATAGGAAGTAAATATAAGTTAGTCAGTAGACAAATTAGTAAGTCAATTCTGTTGGTGATTAATCACCATATCAGCAAGATTCACATTGAAATCAGAGAGATAAATGATATATGAAGCCCCAGTGTCTCAAGTTCAGAGTATTTTTTTTTATAAAACCAGATTTTAAATGAAATATTTAAAATGTTGATGAGCACAATAGTATGGTTCTACTGTCACCATGCTCTCATCTTCTAACTTGCGATATAAAAAGCAGGTCAGTACTTACAAAACAAACAACCTTGACTCAGAGTGTATTTTATAAAAGAATAATTTCATTTCTTGCTCAGTGGGTTTTTATTGAGCTTTATCAATTTCAACAATGACACAGAGCCCTTAAAGATAATGTATTATGGAGCTGAGGATGGCAACACTTACAATTTAGCTTTATTGGAATTTTACTATATTTTGATAGATGACAGTCTTAATGCTTCCATGCATGGTTTATAGCAGAAAACACAGCAAGGCAGCATTATCATCATCTGCTTCTCTGAATAATCTGTATCCACACAATTCAGAAAATAAGCAAGTTTACTTCACAATCAGACCAAATTTATTTTCTGGGTGAACTCTCAAATGTTAAAACTCAACTACACACAGTAAGGTTGCCACAGCAACGGCTACTGCAAACCAAGATTGGAACATGTTTTTGAAAGCCAGTTTAAATCTCCACACACACACTGAGGCACACCGACACTCCAGAACCTCAAGAGAAGGCAATAATGCTATCAGCAGCTATCCACCACGGCCAGCCTAGAGGACATCCACTGTAGCTACTTTCTCAGGCCACTGTGTGATAGTACCAGAGGATTTCTACACATTGAGGCCACACATGAAACCTCGGAGCCATTACTCTTATTTGCAGGGTCTCAACAAGGAAACGTTAATTTGCCATGTGATGTAATATTAGAAGATTTAGCATCGCTATAGCCATAGGCAAAGAGTGCAGTGGTAATACGTTTGGTGGCCTCTGACCTTTCTGTTTTGTTTTGCATGGTGCTTTTTTTCCTAAATCTCCACTGAAATAAGCTGTCAAGTTTGAGAAATGTCAAAGTTTGGTCATTTGAGTCTGCCCAGAGGTGTAATTTTGCATGGTGTACAATTCCTGTGAATTTATCACATTATTTCACACACAGTCAATGTGGTGTGACATTCAGCATCCTGAGCACGCTGATGTCTACACGCTGAAATGAATTCATGCTTTTTCTTTAAAGCAAAAACCGAGGTGCGTTAGTTCAGGTCAACTGAGGAATCCTTAATGGATTCATGAAACAAAGAATCAGAGAAAGCACCCCTTCTCTCTGCCTCTTAGGCTGTATATCTGTTACATGGTCCTGCCATGCTCCTGATCCAGCCTTCCACGCTAGGCAGCAGTGAGGTCAGCATCTTACATTGAAAACTGATTCATACATTTACTTGAGAATCATTCACTTAGCAAACGTGTTCAAGATGTTTAAGCAAATCTGCATGTAAAACTTCGTAGAGCAGTATTTTTACAGGAGAGATTTACACCTTGCTGTTATCCCATCCAGAACTATATTCCAAAAAGCATCCAGATCTGATGGACTTCTCTACCAAACTCCACCTCATAACGACCACAGCCTATGGAGAAGAGGCACTGCTGCTTCCAGGATACGTGGTTTGTTGTTTAATCTTTAGCCTCTGTGTGATAGACTCTCCGACATCAATTATGCACATTCCTCAGCCTTGCTGAGATGGATGAAGATATATCACGCTGAATAAACTAGACAAGTCTATTATCCTAAAGACGACCTCAATTCTCATTTGCTCATTTCAGCCTTTTATAGTCGCTTTTGACACCCACAAGTTGGCAGATAAACTTTTATATATTCAAAATTTATCGCATGCTGCTATTAGGCTGAACTCTGAGCAGTTCTTATTAACACCATTAGTCTGTACTAATGAAATTAAAGTAATAATTTCTTAAAAAGTAAATGTAATACTTTCCCACAAATAAAGCAGCCTTACAGAGGAACATAATAAATACTTCACAACATAAAATAAACAAATCAGCTCCTTTAGAGGAAAAGTTTTTGAAAAACCTTCTTGATCTTTTAGACCTTTGTGCACAGCTATTAGAACTTAAATAGCTTACACTGCAGTATTTTTTGAGTTAAAGACCTTAGCAATTGAAGATAAGCACAGAACAAAAACAAGGGGAAAAGAAACATTTGTGAAACACAGAGCTTATTACACTGAGTTAAAGGAAGCTGTAAGCTGTATAATAGCCCTGATACTAAGACATATTACAGCACTTGCCATCTAAATTGCAAGAACGGTACAGGAACAGGAGGAGCAATGGTTTGCACTAACTCAGCTTTATACCATCAGTTAAATGTGTGCTGATGGTCTTGTAAGATGCTGGATACCTGAGCTCAGGTACATGCTCTCATACAACATCTCTTTAAAAAAAAAAAAGACAGACCGTTTGCTGACAGTGGAATCCTTACATAGCCACAGAAGAACAGCAGTGGCTGACCAGTCACTGAACTTACTTTACATATCCTCTAATATTTACACATTTCCTCTCTTGGATTGTCTTGTATTGTAAATAGCAACATCAGCCCAAAAATACCTCAAGCAACAGCACTGAGAGAAGACTAATTCCTATCTTCTCTGCAATCAGCTGAAAAACAGAACATTCATTTCACAGCAGAATACATTACAGCTTCTTAAAAAGATGGGATGATACATCATTTACACTAATTCTCTTAATGCTGGATAGTTAAACAGAAATAGAGTGATAGAAACATTGGATGGTGGGAACATCTAAGGCCCTCATGCTCCAGCATCCCACCCAGTGTGACTGTGGCCATGAGCAGATTTAGTCACCGGTCCTAAAGCTGAGCTCATCGAGAGTTCAACCAGAGCTAAAGGGGTCAATAGGAACACAGATGATGCAATTTCTAGCTTCTCCACTAGCGCTGATACATCTGTTTCTTATTAAAAATAACACCACTATGCAAAAATAAAAATCCTCAAACCTGCAATATAACCAGGCATTAAAATTCGCACAGACATTCTTGCCTAAAAAATAAAACATGGAAAAAAAAAAAAAAAAAGAGGCATGGAAACAGAAACAAAAGCCTTAATGCACAGCCATAGCAGCCATGGCATTCAAAATTCATTTCCATTAATGAGACGTGGTAGTCCCCAGGCCAGCGCCCTTTGCATGTGAACCATGGTAATCAGATTGTATGAGCATTTGTGAGAAGCTCATGGGACAGCAACCAACTATAACAATATAGCAAGCACAGCAGATTAGCAGTTTGCTAAAAACTACTTGACTTGTAACCCTTGAAGCACACAAATGATGCAGATTTCCTGAACCCCTGGTAAGTGAAGCATTTTATTTTGTGAATCACATTCACTGCAGACTTTCACTCAATTTGTGTATAATCAAAATGCATACAAATTTGGCATACATTGGCATCTTTACGTGACAAAAGTACAGAGTAAATAAACAAGTAAGGGTTGTGTCAACTCAGATTTGGTTACGCATATTTTCAGCACGGTCCCTTGCAATTGCTCTTCTGCACCTCCAAAACACCCTCCAGTAAACCCAGCAGAGCTGGTGCAGGACAAACATACAGGCATTCCTACCAGGACACGTTGCAGCTGCTCAGCAGGTTCAGATATGGACAGAATGCCAGTTCCTAAAATGCCCAACAAGACAATATCTGGACTCAGCCAGGCAAGCTTTTCCTCTCTAAGAAGTACTAACAAGTGAACCCTTCAGACAGGAGAGGAGGAAAACAAATCGGTACTTTGGCTTTCCTTCCTTTGGCAGGAATACATTTAATGGCTTCCTAGCTTGGGCTTTATCTGCTGTGTTTTCCCAGTGACAGGAACAGATGGAAACTTTCCCTACTTGAGACGATTGTGTTTTAAAAACACTTGAGTTTCAAGGGAATTTCAATGTCATTAGATCTGTAACACTCTTTATTGACTTTATTCCCAACTTAATTCTACATCATCTCAATCACCAGTTCTCAAGTCACCTTTTGAGCAGAGCTAGGAACAATTAAGAAGCCAGTGTTCTCAAAAACAAAAACAAACAAAAAAAACCAAAAAAACCCAACAAAAAACAAAAAACCACCAACCCACAAAACAGAAAGAATCAATGAATTAATTTCCAAAGGACACAATTTCACAAAAAAAATTAAAAACTATTATCCATAGCAGACTCTGAAAAGGCGTGCAAGAAACACTGCTGTTCGTAAGGCTGAATAATAGAAGAACTTATTAAATTCAGCAAATTGCTATGTATTTTTAATATTGTATTAATCTCTCTCTTTTCTTTTTTTTTAAACCAGAATATGAATTATAGCTTCATTGCCTGTTCTCCAACAATACTTGGGTATATCTCCTAAAATATAAGAAAAGACTTCACAGAATAAACATAATAGCAACCAATCATTGGTTACATGCTTCTTCAGTCTTTCGGCTCGCCTCTGAGAAACTGCATCAATTGCTGCAGTTACTATTATTAGGTCCCTGGTCCCCCCAGCTCTTCCTTCCCTTTTGAGATATCAATGAATAAATAAAAAGTGGAGACACAGGGATTAAGACCCACTAGGCATATTCTCTCCAACCTCAAAAATGAAAAAACAACTTTTAGTTTCCCCAGGAACATCATTCAAAACTAAACACCCCTTGCTTTATATGCCAATTACTGCTCTTAGAAATAAATATATTCACTAAAAATGTGCATTTTGATGAAATTTAATTTTGTAGTGAGAATATTTCCCCTCATGAAACATCTTAATTAGCTTTATTTATACATGACCTAATTTCAAAGTGAAAAAAAATGAAGTCAAGAGATGCCCATGAGCTCCCACAGAAAGAGGATGAGGCCACGCAACTGAAAAAAGCAGAAGAGCTGCCTTCATTTCTGCTGGTTTTCGCAGAGCACCATCTTCTACTGAGCCACATACTACAGTTTTTTCATGATTTACATCAAGGGGAGAGAAGCAAATCAGTCTCCAATGAAAAGCCACCCAAGCTTATGAAATAATTTAAAATGATTAAATTTATATTTAAATTAATTAAAATCAAGAATTCGTATTAGAACGTAGTTGGTGAGTTATAAAAATTGAGAGCAACGTTTTCAATGTTCCTTTTTCTCCAGCATTGTCCATACTATATTTGAGATAGACGTACCAATAATTTCTTTACTTACAAAGTTATTAAGAAACACAGTGAACTGTTTTAAGTACACCTCACAGTTTTTGTAATTTATTTATGAACAGAGACGTTATTAAAAATAAAAAACCTTCAATGGAACTCAGAAGTAACTCTGTTTTGAGACTAAATGTCAGACAAAAGGCATGCAAATAAAAACTCAGTCATAAACCAGCATTTCATCACAGAATATTTATCCTACCAAAATACACTACAAATCTGCATTTGTTAAGACAGTGCAAACAAAATCATTACAATTAGGTTACCTTTCACATATAATTGTAACTTTGCTCAAGTATGTATTATTCTCTTTAAAAAGAGTATCAAAGCTACAATTCTAATTAGTTTCACTAAATAAAGACTGAAATACTTTACCTTCACTGCTACCTATTCTCAAGCGTGTGGTCAAGGTCGATATGAACCATAGCACTACCTGTCTTCATAATTCTGCCACAAAAGCCATGCCAAGAGCCTACTGCACCGAATATAGAGGTTACAGCCCCAAAATGACCGTTATGTCACATCACCGTGCAAATAAACTGTAAGCTCTCTGTAAACCTGCTCAGACACATAAGCCATTTCCAAATTTTCTTTGCTTTTAGATCTTGGAAATAATTATGCCTATAGTTTAGCCAATTAAAGATCGTATACCATTACAAAACTATCCTACATTTTATCCTCTACTGCTAAACTTAGTCCAAAATAATTGCAGCGAATAAAATTAGCTCCCAGAGTTACCATCTGGGATGTGAAAGCAAATATTTTAATTATTTCCATTGTAATTTGGGCCTCACGAAGACCAGTATTTGGGCCACATATGGAATTTGTTTTTATGGATTAATGCCAAAACAGGTGGATGCAATGCCTCAAAGTGTAGTCGGCTCACTGCCCATAAACTTTGTTACCTGGTGCAGAGTGCTACAAAGAGCTGGAGGACTAGAATTTATATCCAGACTGGTTGTTGAGCTGCTGGGCAATCTCAAATACAAAAAAATCAGGATAAAAGACCCTGACTTCTGTTCTAAAGCGCTTTTGTGTTTCACTGAAGTAGTTATTATTGAAGTGTAGAAATGACTCTCTCATTAGCGATGTAGATTATCAAAAACTCCTACAAGTTTTAAAGACTGTAAATGAAATTTCATATGTGAGGACAGGAGAACACTTCACCTTAGGCAGTGGATACCCATAAGTATTTCTAATATTTGGCATTAAATTTTAAGGGTATTTGTCCTCCAAAATGATCTCCCAGCAGAGGAAAAGAGGACGGCAATCTAGTTAAATTAATGAGAATCAGAAAAATTAATATAAAGGGTATGAAACAGAGCAGATATGAAATAGAGAGCATGAAACAGAGAGGTAATAACTTCAGTTTTTGAAGTGCTGAAAGAAGGGCATAGGAGACTTTGAAAATAGCATCTGTTTTATCCAACCGCAAAATGAGCACAAAATTGCAAATGTTAGGTAACACCAGTAGCACAGTGAGCAGAGATCTCTTAGAGCATATGACAACTTAGATTATTCATACAGCTGAAGAAAAAACAATGAATTCTCATTTAATGAGCCAATTAAGAATTTCCAGCTTGAGTCTAAGACCCGAAATTATTGATGTTTGCACCACAGGTTGCCCTATCTATGAAATGTGAAGCCCACGCATCTTCAAGATGATCACGTTTTGTTTTTGGCATATAGTGAACTCCTCCTGCGGACCGCTGGGGCTCCTCAACTCTTGCCAATATTAAAAGAAATTAGGGTGCTCAGTTTCTCCAAGCCATATGTAAAATCCAGCAGAACTGAACCAGCAATAATTTTCCATTGTGCATCACAGCTTGTCTGATTTTGTAACAAACACAGTTGTTTTCTATTTTGTTTGTTTAAACTAATAAGACAATCCTCACCAAGACCTTTCACTATTTACTTTCATCATTTTAATGAAAGATGAAGACCAACAGTGTCTGTTGGCACTCACTGTGTTTTCTAAGCAAGAAACGTGCTCTCAATTAACAGTCACCCAGTTCCCCTGCAGGGTAGGCAGGTATTACAGCAATACCCTATAAACTGTCATTCACATAGCTTCAAGTTTGGAAATTGAATGGCTCAAGGATCTTCATGGACTGCTCTCTACAAACACACACTCCATTAACCACCATACTGTAGCTGAGACCACGGTCTATTATTTCACTGGAGCCACATTTTACCCTTCGCTTTCTACTTCCAAGCAGATTTCATGTTTGTAGATTTTTCTCTAAATTACATACCAAGTATTAAAATTACATACTAAATTACATACCAAGTATATTAAGTTACATACCACTTTTTTGTTAGAACAGACATTCAACTGCATGCCTCTCAATGCTCTGTTGTTTAGTTATCGATGTGTACAAAGATGATGACACACTTCTCATTGAAATCTAAATTCCACTTTTTGGCAGGCTTAATAGGAATGTTTAGATTAGTCCCTTCATTTTACAAATTTACATATCACATATTTACTTGTACAAGGGCTAACGAGTTGAAATGCTTTTTACTAAAGATAATGATTCAGCTGTTTAGCTCAATAAACTAGTACGTGACGTTACTGAGAAAATGGGCAGTGTTTATCTCTAAACATTATCTTGAATCCATCTTCTTCCTAGAAGGAATATTTTACTATTTTCTATATTTATACAAACATAAACATCTCCATGTCATGTTTTAAAAGAAAACAATTACATTTATAAGTATAATATGCTTAATTATACCCAGGAAATCACGATTGACTGCTCAGAGGGTGCAAGTTGCTCACTCCATCTGCTGAATACACTTGCTGCTTTTTTTGGCACTTCCTTGAAACCATGAAGTATACATGCAGAGGTCAGAAATGTTTCACAGACACGTAAGCAGATGGTGATACAGCAGATAATAATTATGCAACTCCAAGAAGGTAAAAGAAGTTTTTCAAATATGAGCGACCATGAAATTCAAGTTTCTAAAGAAAAAGAAAGAATAAGCAATGTCTATCCTGAACGGCAAATGCAGCGTAGCGGTTTTTGTTGAATTGGCAATGATTTTCCACTTATCTACTCTGTAGTTTCAAGCAGCAATAAACAAGAATCATGGAATTGTTTGGGTTGGAAGGGATCTTTAAGAACATCTCGTTCCAACCCCCCTCCTACAGAGGCCAGGACACCTCCCACTAGCCCAAGTTGCTCAAAACCCCATCAAGCCTGGCCTTGAATGCTTTCAAGGAGAAGGCATCCACAGCCTTGCTGGGCAACTTGTTTTAAACTAAGTTTTATACCCCTTTTTATTCCTATCACACTGCAGATATTTAATAAATAGAAACAAAAACTACAACTTGTATAAGAAACAAAAATAAGTAAAATCATGGAACATTAGTTCTACAGGCATAAGGAAGTCAAAAACACTCACACATATGCACAACACAAGAACTTGAATCAGATTGGAACACTGGTACTGCTGAAGTGTGAAAGACTTAAAACAACATTAATTACCTTCCATAGACACACTGTCATATTGGATAAGCATGATACAAGAGAAACCAACAACAGTGACTTTAGTGAAAATAAGTGAATAAGAAAAAGACTGCGTAATGGAAAGTTGGAGGATAAAAAAGGATCTCTTGAATGCTACTGTAACAACTTCACCATTTCAGGAAAGGAATTGCTACCACTAAAGGAGTCAAGGATGCAAGATGGCTTGGTTAGCAGACTGCTAAGTGAGAAGTCATCTTAGGTGAAGGGCTTACAATTACATCAGAAGTGAATCAGCCTTTTCATTATGTGCAGAAACTGAAGCATAAATACACAAGTAAACGCAAATGAATTCAAATATCCAAGGAACTGTCACTATGAGACTCAGATAGTACGTCCCAATCACTGCTGGCTCTACTTTATGTATTCTGCTAAGATATTAAGAAAATACAGGCAAGAAAAGGGTGGAGGGTAGAGCAAAACTAATGGCTGTAGAATGTTAATCCCACAGTAATAGAAACATCCGCAAGGTATTTCAGTGGTAGAACAGAGCAGTTGTTTGGAAGTTTGTTTTGTTTTTCTTCTTTTTAATTTAAAGGTCAAATGGTTTAAAGAGCAATTGTATGTTAGCCACAAATATATTTCTAAATTACTACTAATATTATGTGTATAGACATACTGACTACAAATTCCATAACTGGTTGCCTAATTTAAAGGAAAACATGCAGTCTTGTGAATTAAGAGTAGTTCAAAAGGCAAATTTTCATTGGACTATTTTTTATAATTTCTATTTTTCTGCAAACTCCAAAACAAAAATGGATTACAAAACTTGGGTTCTGGAATTTATGATGCTACAAAATGTCACATGAAATATTTTATTATTTAATGTTAAGTTTCATAAACCAAGAGGATAATTTATCTCCAGGTTGTATACCAAATCAGTTCCAGCTTGGGCTCTGCTTCTGCTTTTTTTTTTTTTAAATGCATAGAAGAAAAACAGCAGCAGCACTGTGGATTAGAGTGTCACCTTGTCTTTGTAACGCCCATTTTTCTTCTTTTTATTGGGTATGTAAACAGCATAAAGAAGCGGGGTAAAGAACTATTTACAGCTATTTCCTTTAATTTTATTTTCTGATTCTTAAAATTTACTTCCCTTTAAGTTAACAAAATAGAAAAGAAGCATCACAAAAGGTCACTTTGATGTAGAAACATCAACATTCCCGAAGTTATTCCAGGCAGGTTTACGACTTGTAGCTTGAAAAGTAAGATAAACTGAGAAAAATATATTAAAATAAAAACTCATAATGAAAACAATATATAAATTTCCTACAATTTGTAGTGCTTGTCACTTGAAAAGGAAGGAAGCGCAAATCAAATTTTAATAAATATGACATACTAGTTCAGAGTGTAATGGTGCATTTGCCACTAAGACAATTAGAGTTTTTTTAATTGAATGCTGCTTAACGAACCTTTAAGTTACCTTTCAATGCTGACTACAACATAGTGTTGTGAAAAGACATTCTGGAGTCAGAGTCTAATTAGAACCCTCTGCATGTCCTGCTGCATCCGTGCTATGCTCTTTTTTGTAAAGAGTGATGGATATTTGAAGATAAGTTATTCAATTTACCTCATTGCACAGTTATACACACAGTATACGTACGTTTTCTATAGCTGCATACAGAATAAATACATATTATGAAATATTTTCTTTAAAAAAAATGCAAGACTGCTCAAGTATTTTTGTGCAAAAAATACCTCACTCAGACATGAAAGCGAGGGTAATAACCATTAAGTTTAAATGATTAGTGCCAGATTATTAGGTTTCTGATTTTGGCAGTGGCCCTAAACAGACCTAAAGCTGCTGCAGTTGGACAGCTGAGGAACAGGATAAGAGAAATGCTTTCTACTATAAAGCCAGCTGAGAAATAGCCTCTGTACAGAGAAACTGAAGTACAAAAGTCCTGCACAGAGGAAATCTCTACAGACAGTAGGGGTAGGTGGAGGTATGTACGTATGTAGGGCAAAATGATCTCCTTGTATGTGAAGTCACACCATGCATTTGACAAGAGCCCTGAGTAGTGGAATAGCTTTGCCGACAGCAACAACTGTCTCTCACACAGTTTGAAAAAGCCCACCACCATGAGCTCACAGCAGCTTTGCTACCTTGGTTGGAATTACAGCCTCAAAGCCACCTTATCGCAGCTTGAGGCAAAAATGAGTTAGTTAGCCTCTGAGAGAGAGGGAAAAGTAAACCAAGAGTCCCCCTTCAGCACTGATGGATCCAAAACAAATTAAGATCCTATTCTTTTCTGATGAGTGTCACAACATCATATCCGTATAGTAAAGATTAAGTAAGTAAAACTCCATCAATGAATTAATAGGTAATGAAGCAGTAAACCTGCCCCTAGACAGAGAAAACAAAAAATATTTAAAAGCAATTCCTATTAACCCAAGGTCTAACTTCTCTCTCTGATGTCCCCATATACCGTTCCCATAAGGCAAACACTGTCCAACCTGCCAGCTTTCCGGCAGGCAGTGCTCAACAAATGAGAGGCCTGGCAGATCCCAAATCCAGTTTCACCATGCAGTGGCTCTGTGGGAAGGAGCTGTGACAGAGGTCAGTCCCGTGGTGCAGTGGCTGCATCATGGCACCCATCAGTTCATTCCCACAGTTCTATTATATGCCGTATATTAATCTATAGCATATATTATATATAAGTGAAAGCCCGCTGTGTTTGAATGAATGAAGCAGATTTTACTACAGCCCTAAGACTTGATACAAACTCAGTGAAACAGCATGGTCAAGATTTCAAAAACTATTCTGATGCAGCACTCCAGAGCCACGACTGCATTTCTCATTGTAAAATAGGAAGATCCCCCAAGAATACACTGGAAGCTGTAGAGGAGACTGTTTGGCACAGGTAACATCTGTCCCGCTTCAAAACAAAATGCAAAATTTCAGAAGTAGTCCATTCGTGAAAAAATGAAAATAAAGAAGTTTCTTTTGAAAGGAAACATCATGCAGAACTGTTTTGGTTTTCAGCCTTTGAATGACAAGCGTCCCTATGGAGCAAGATGGCACAAGCTCATTCCTGATGCAACTCCTGTGCGTCCCAATGTGTGCCACAGTGCAGTCCTCAATGCCTGGCATCAATGGCAACTCTGGACCCAAACTGACTGGGTTTTAAACAATGCCTAGCTGATTGATGTGTCCCTTCTGATTTACTATATCCTCATAAGTCAAAGAAGTGCATATTAAGCACATAGAGCACAATGTGACAACCATAAGATGAGTTTTACTACACGTTGAAGTGAATAAATGGTACCTTCATTAATAGGAGGAGGCCATATGCTGAAAAAAATCATTGGATTCGCTTCGTTGGTGAACTAGAGCAGCAGTGTATGATTAGGAAGACTCAGCAGTTCAAAAGTCTTTACAGGCAGGTCCACTGGATATGCAATGAATTTTTAATAAAATTAATCTCCTGGGTGGTAACAATATTAAGTGCCAAATGTGTTCCCTTACTAAAATATTAGGTTTAACAAAATCTATGCAACTACTTGGTGTCCACTATTTTTATTTCAAATATTAAAAGGTTTATGAGATTAAGCTTTCATTACTTCTGCCTACTCCTTCTCCAACACTTCTTATCGTTCTTCAATACACAAATAGTAGGAAACATGCAGATACTAGATTTTTATTGGCAATTTTAGAATTTTACTAGGAAAAAGCAAACTTTTCATTTGGACTGAATTCTATGATCTCTGCTCCTTTGAAAAACCAACAAAAAAAAAATTAAAAAAAATAATTAAAAAAAACACAAGTTTTCTGATAAGCTCCAGTTCTAGAATTTTGTTGATAGTTTATCAGAAATTCCTCACAGGAACCTGTTGTTTTACTTCAATATGAAAAATGACCCTCACAATACATTTATTTATTGGTAAATGTTTGTAATTCTATAATTTTAGGGAGCTGGGTAAGTAAATTTAAGTAAAAATCTTATTAAATATTGCCACTAGCATTTTGTTCCAAGTAATCTAAGATGTAAGCAGCAGCTGTCAGACACGATACAACTTCCAAATTTTAAGCACACACAAGCACACACGAGGTTGTGCTTTTATTTAACACTTTTTAATGTAAAGAAGGAACATACTTCACATTTTTCAAATTTCAACATAAATTTTCACTCATTGTGGAATAGCAATGCTGAAATCCAACATGGGGATTGTGATAATTCAGATCGGTATTTAAATGTTTGCTTACTAATATCCGTGTATTTGAAACTTAAGGCCTTCATACAGTCATAAGATTAAACATTGCTGCAACATTGCTCCATACTACTTTTTGGGGTTTTTTTGGAATGCAGGTTCTATTATGAAAATACTTTTCTCTTCAATGACGCAAACATTTCTAAAATTTTGTTTAAAAAATTTAAAACAGCAGTCACTAAGCCGTATTTTGCTATTGTATTTCTTCTCCTCCTAGAGTTATGTCACAACAGACAGGTTGAAAAAGTCATCAAGCATAGCTGTAAATTTGTATTCCCAACAGGAATTTATTCTACAACTACAGGCTTCACAACAGAAGGCAAAAAAACCACCAAAAAAACGTACAAACACAAATCTCATCAGATAAGGACAGCAAGACAGCAAAACCTTCAGCAAAAGTAACTTCTCAAACCAACAAATTTATGGAAACATAGACATCTGCTTCCTTGATCCAAAGCATACTGTATGATTCACGCTAAATGGGGCACCTCCAAGAGAGATGGGAAAGCAACAGAGCTGAACCTCTGCTTCAGTGAGTGCCGAATAAGAACTGTTTGAGAATACTCTATGAGGTTTCTCAGATTAACACAAATATATAGGAAATTTAATGTAAACAATAATAGCAAGCAGGATTTGTAGCATTCAAATCAAACTTGTACATCCAACCCAGAGCTGGTCTCAGATTCTCATTTAAATTACTATTTCAGTACAGGAGCATTCTGTCCCTGCAAAAGACAACTTTGCACAAAGCTCACAGGTTAATTATCATCCTTTTCATCCCTCCTTAATAAAAGTCATTGGAAAGCAGGTGATATTCAATATTAGATCATCTCCCGCCCCGCTCCCTCATTTTAATGTATGTAAATGCTTGCCTAATTTACATTTTAGAATAGATGATACACATTTTCCAGTCAGCAAATAGAAGCTTTTCATGGACAAAATGACACTTGCGCCATCTATGAAGAAAATATCCTATATGGCTTAAGGGAAATAAAGATATTTCATTTATGCGCTATTCTTACTTCATCAAAAAGCATTAAGAACTGAAGTACAGATTCACTTTACTAAAGACAGAATAAAGGACAAAGATTATTATTCTAAAGGTCACATTATCTTAACTAAGTGCCCCTTTCTGACAGTGTGACATTGATACTGAAGTTAACAAAAAGTGCTCTATGAGATCCATGCCCTCTGCACTCTAAACAAAGAAATTAGTGAGCTTCTTCAAATGTCACACAGGCTGTGCTGGTTTTTGCCTATGGCCATAGATACCAAAGAGAACTCTTGGCATGGCAGCAGGCCATTATGTTTTGGTTAGCAGTTAGTGTTAAAAAAAAAAAAAAAAAGAAATAAAGAAAAGATTGGGCCACTACCATTGCACAGAGTTTATACATATAAGTTCCTCCCCCCTCAGCTTCTTTTCAGAATACGTTTTGTTGAAGAAATGCTATCTTCTTTTAACACGCATGAAAAGCAACAGCATTCACTTTCCAAGTGATTGTGTTACGTGCATAAAAAAATGGACATAATGGTAGAAATGAAACATCAGCTACGCTCCTCTCTGGCTCTGAATGTGAAAGCCTGCGTATCTGTCTAAAGATAGGCTTATTACATAAGATACAGCTAATGCTAGTTCATGGGAGCTGTTCCATAACAGCAGAATATGACAGCTTATTACTTAATGTGCCACTGAGCTGATGCGACTCAGATAACAGCACATGGGAAATGTTACTCTGCCCAGAAGACACTGTTCTTTCTCTAAGAGCCTCTTTAAAGCCCTCACAGCAAAGTAGCTGGTGTGCCAGTGAGGAGTGGGCCTCTCTCTAAAGGTTACTGCAAGGGAAAGAATCAAGAAAACAATAGAGATCAGCTCTGCAAAGCTCAGTATTCAAAAGAAGAGGTGATGACATTTTTGTATAAGGCGTCAAACTCCAACCTGGAGATCAAAAGATTAACAGAAATGCATTCAAAGAACCAGATGCACTTTTTTGTGAATAAGACTGGTTGTCAGCAGTCATTCACTATTCTGACCTTATCAAGCTTTTCAACTTCTCCAGATCTGTTAGAACTGTTTAAAACCAAATGAACCAGCCAACTGAAGAGCTATAAAAGGAGAGCATCTCGGGGGAACTCAATTACTAATTCACAAGGAAACGTTGTTTTCATGAAAACAGTCTATTAAAATAATACTCCCTTGAATGTCTTCCTTAAGTTTATTGCGATATTTCTATCTGCATTTTAATGAGGATCCTTGGGAAAAAGAATCTCAACAGCTATTCACTTATTATTATTACTTCAGTGAAATGGTATTAATCATGTTTGTATACAAGAAACTAACACTGCCATAAAATGGAAGGCTCGTTCAACACAAGTGAGGATTTTCTTGCTGCTCATTCCTAGACCAAAATTTCACTGGGCTACACTGATCCTTCTACTGGCAAATCTCAGGTAAAGCCAGGGGGAAGTCAGTGTGACGCTCAGAAAGGACACACATGCAGGGCATACTCAAGAGAACTACTCCTCTTCCACCTCCATTTGAACTCATTCTGCTATGCAAAGAGTTTATCAGTATTTGTGGGCAAAAGTGGAGAAAGCATTCCTCTCTCAATGGAGAGAGGAAGTCCTGTTTGAAACACTGCACACCGATTTTACACTGAAATGTCACTGGGTAAAGAGCTACGCTGAACTCCCCAAAACTATTTGAGGCATCGGTGAATATGTAACTCCTTCTGTAGATTTAGACAACTCTGAGCACCTAAAATCAAAGGTCTTTCTAAAAGATTCTGACTACTTATCATTAGTCTCAACCTCAAAACAGCGCTAACAATACTTACCTATCATTAAAATGGAGGACAAATTTGTTTAACAGTTAAGAAGTACATTAATTTGACATAACCAAATAGAATAGAGCAGGTAAATCCAAAGGTATGTAGACTTGACATATGAGATAGTGATAGTATAAATATATTTCTGTTTAGTAACTAGTATTAATATTGTTTTTCACCAAGTCAAGAGGGTATTATTTCTTCCTGGAAAACTTGTACACCTTATTACTGCAATCACTTTTTTAATTTCATGCTTCCCTAGCTTTATTACTGTTAATTTTACTCATTTAATTCTAGCTATTTTCCACCATTTACTGAGAAAATAGCAAGAATTCACAGTTTTCAGATAAATAAAAGATAAATAGCTTTGAGAAAAAGAACGACTATCCACACAATGCGCTTCTTTCCTTCCTGCACTGGTAGCTGTATGAGATCCTTTAATATTCTTTAACTATTTGATCAATCCTTGTAAAAAATCCTGCAGCCTCAGAACAGAAGCCAAGGCAGAACTGAAGAGCTGAAGATCTCGAAGGGCTGGGCTCCAAGGCTGGCTGAGAGTCGAGTCCCACCAATGTCAATGAGCTCTGGGTAAGGTCCAGTAGACCTTGTGTCTGTATATTTTTTGAACACTTAAGTCTTCTTAAAATACTGACTGAATCAAAGCAATCATTAACTTCACTTGGCCACAGTTGAACGATGTATTCCACAAATTATCCTTAACCTTTTGGGTGGGTGGGTGGGTGGAAAGACTCAAATAGCAGCTTTTAAGTGAAAAAATACAGGATCAACTTGGAATTATTTGAGCATTATTACACAATTTTTCAGTAAATTCTATTTACTTCAAATGTAGTTACTGGTAAATGTGAATTGGTTTCTGTTTGGTTTTAAGTTTAGTGCATTATTTTCCCAAGGGAGCCAATGGCCTTAAGATTCATGTTAAAAGTTACATTCTTAAAGGGAAATGCAAGCATGATATTAGAACAGAATGATGCATCACGCCACTGCTTTTCTAGACAGCCAGGTTACAACTAAACAAGAAATATTGGAGTCATGCTTTAGAACGAACAAAAAAGTTCATGTCAGCCAATCTCACAGCACTCCAAAGTGAAAGTCAAAGATGTGTGCACCTACATAAAATTCCCAATATGCTGTCAGGTTTTTCCTTTAATATTTGCAAAGTGGGAGAACAGAAGAGTTGTAAATCAGTGCAATTTCAATAGCCTAATGTAGATAGCTTTCTTGTATGTTTTATGCCTAATGGTGGGCTATAGAATGAAAGTCTAATGTCTATAACTAAAAATATATTTATTCCCATAATACAACATAGCTGGAGAATGAGTCTTTACTATACTGCGGCTTTCAGTCACATTGCCTTTAACACCTGAACGAGTACTGGATTATTAGAACAGAACTGTTGTATTTCCCTCTTTCATTCTGAATCACACATGACAATGGAGATAATGCACTGAGAAACCTGAAATACATTACTACACTATCAGTCTTTATGGATGCATTGTGTTTTATATCTTAGCCTTTTCAATATTTGCATCTCTATTTGACAGCATTTTCGAAGTTTCTCTAGTAAAAGCATTTCTCTACAATGGCCAAACTCACTGTCCAATATTATCTCCCACTGATTTCCAGTTGTAATTATGAACTGTATTTCCCACAAGCAAGTTAGATCAGAAGTATATCAAACAAAATGGATGTCATGAGACATATTTCCAGTATGCGTTGAAATGAAAGTTACACTTCGTCACCACAACTGTGAGAGCCTCTACAGTTCAGGATATGCTAATTGTATCTGTTTTAACCTTCAGAAATAAACACACTGAAAAAAATAAATTGTTGAAGTAATTGAAGGAGAATATTTTAAGCCTTGTTTCCTTGGGGATAACAACAACAACAAAACACCCAACACCACCATGTTTCTCTGAAAGCAAGATGACTGTGAAACTTCTGATGTGGCTGAAAACGGATGTTTGTGAAAGCACTCTGGCTCAACAATGCCATCTACCAAGATTGATTATTTAGAATTATTGAAGATATTCCAAAATAAGCTCAGCCATGTGAGATGAGGTATTAGCACTAACCTCTTTGGAGCAACGCTGCTGAATTTTTCAAAACCTCTTAAAACTTAAAACACCATTTCACAGAGCAAAAAAGTATTCTGAAGAAAAAAACAGCTGTGTTCAACTTGTCCTCACATAAATGCTTCAGATTTCTCTTTTTTTTTTTTTTTAATGCCTTTCTTGTTAAGAGCCCATTTTGCTTTCAGCAACATGCCACGGAAGAATTTATGAAATAGACCGCTTTGATCCTATCCCAAACAATGGCAATGATTAAAGATCTGGGCTGCTGACAGCATCCCATCTCCTGGCCAGCACAACACCACCACTCTCGTTCAACCCACCCCAAAGATCCACGCTCTGCCTCTCATTTCATCATTTGACATCATGTAGGATTCAACTTCCAGAAGAAAAGCCAGGTTTCAGACATTCCCTCCTCCCCTCCACCTTTTTTTCATACCACATGAGTATGAGCATCCTCTTGGAAATGAAGCAAGCCACCAAGTACAGCTAGCTAATTGATGATAATATTTTAATTTGCTGGAAATTAAAGAAATGGATGCGCAGAAGACATTACCTAAACCTACTGTGGCAGAACTTGAAGGACCCCGCGTCCCTACAGGCACAGCACTGCATCAGAGACGAGCAGAGCAACAAACATCTTATTAAACAACAAGCGCAGAGAAGCAAAAGGCAGCAGCCTCCAGGGCCGTGTTAATTATCTCGGGGTCGAAGCTGCGGCGAAGGCTGTCTCACCGGCTGCAAGGCAGTCAGACGCAGTGCCAGCACGCTGCAGTCCCCAAGGTCCCGCAGTTACAGCGCTGTCATATTTCAAATGACAGGTAATACTTATGAACATGCCGACACTCACCTCCTCAATTATACTCAATGTCAAGGTTTTAGTACTGAAGGAAGTGCTAATTTTCGGCATACACACTTGCTGACAAAAGGTACTTTATCAAAGGAAGGAGTTTAGGGTATCTGCGGCAAGACGCTGAAGATACCTTTTGACACTCACAATGGGAATAATGTCCTTCGTGGAAGCTCTCAAACGATGGAATAAATATTGCCTTTAGTCAGGTGTACAAAAAAAAAATCACAGTGTCCTGTGTTTGCTTTTCTGAGAGACAGTGCCTTTACATGGAAATCTCACTGCCACTAACTGCTGTGTGGATGAGCAGCTATTCTCCTGATGTTTGTTTGAACTTCCTCTGAATAAAAAGCACAAGCAGGCGTGTGTTATTGTAATGCCTCAGGTGCTCCAAGAAGCAGGGCTAAAAAGATGGAGTGCCTTCCACCATCCCCAAAGGGCAGCCATGCGTGCCCTGGAACGATTCAAGTGCAATTGCTAAGAAAAAACATAAGCAGTGATTTTAGAGAGAGAATTTTAAACATGCAAATATGATTCCTCGTTTGTTCTCATATCCATTCTTTTCTGAATTCAACTGAAAAAAGAAAACACTAACTGCCAAATCAAGTTCATTTAATTGTATAGAAAAGATATTAGGTGGCACAGATACAGCCACGGGTGAAGGAACACGGTCTCATTAGAGCTCTCTGTCCGTTCAGGCAGCTTCACCCGCTTACAGTCGTTAATGTGAACTGGAGACAGATTCTCCTTTGAGTTGCACCAATTTAAATCCAGAACATCTCTCATCCGGCCCCCAATTTGCGTTAATGGTCAGGAGGGCACACCGGGACAGAGGCAGCCGCTATGATCTAAAGACGAAGGTCTGCCTACAAAGGGACACCGCAATTCTAAAAGACAGCATTGTGAGCCATTACAAAAACCTGGCAAAAAAAAAAAAAACAACAAACATTTATAATACAAACAGACGGAAGTTTAAAAGGCTTATTCTTTGGGCTTATTCTTTGTAATTTTAGTTATGTATAAGCAGTTTCAATGTTTTCTTATTATGCTTGTTAACATTTACATTGCAGTAACACAGATGTCCAAAAATGCCATATTCCTACAGGATGAGCCTGGGCACCATTAGGCATTTCAGCAGTTATCTGTTCAAATACTCAGTACAAATGCTCAGCTCAGAACATTCGGTCTTCCCCAGCTTCTCTTCTTACTAAGAGTAACTCTGTACTCTGTACGAGCAAAAACACAGCTTCAGAACAGAGCAGAGAGAAAAGAACACGTTTAGCATAAAAATTAGCTTTCCCAAAGGGAAGTCATGACAATTTATTTTCACTTTTTTCTTGTTTTGTTTGTTTCAGAGGTTTTATCAATTTCACAGCAGAAATTTCATCATTTCATCATTACCATTTACAGGTGGGTTGGTTAAACATCACCTTATCTCTTAGGCAAAGGTGAGCAGTGGATAACGGAGATGTGCAAGTGGCAATGAGTGCACTATGAGCCTCCAGGGAAGGCAGCAAAGCCATTGTTGCTTTGCCCCAGGCTAAGCTATGGCTGGGCACCACAGCCCAAGGAAGCACAGGATCGTGTGTGACTTGGACTCACAGCACTGATTCTCACTGCTTCCACAAACAATAGCTACAACTCTACGCCCCCTTATGAGCACACTATAGCGGAATGCATAGGCACAAGAAAAATAAAGGAAGTATGATAAAAATAACATGCAGCACAAGTGACGCAATGTTGTCATGACTTTTCAAAATATATGTCACTATCGAATTCAGATTTCCTACTGAATTCATTTGCAACAGTGACCGAGGATGAAGTAACAAAATACATTTCAATATTTTTGCATGCAATTTTCCCCGCGTTCCAGATGTAGATGTTGGCAAATTACTTGCACTGAACGCTATTGCTCTCCACTACCAATGTATTCTACATACATTTGCATTCATTACATTTATAGAACACCAGGACAAAATTATTGTCTGCCTTACTTAGGCATGAAATCACATCAGAAAAGAAAAAAAGATAAAGTATTCTTCATTGAAGAAAAACAGGTTTTTAAAAGTATAGTAGGAGCATAAAAGCCCCCATCTGTAATTGATGCAAACTGGAATACTTTGTGAGAGAGACAGACTACTCTTACCGTATCCTTTTACACTAAGATTTTTTTTACAGCTCCAAGACAAAAAGAATTAGTTTTTCATATCTCATGATCCAAGAGTTTCTTATATTGATATATTCTTATATTGATATAACCAATGCTAACACTGAAAAACAACCAAAAGATACTGAAGTATTAAAAACACAGAAGGGCCCCTCAGTGCTACTTTCTGAGCTGGGAGTGGGAAGACAAAGGCACTACAGATAGATCTGGACAGGTCGTATTGCTGAACTGAGGCCAATGGGATGAAGCTCGAAAAGAACAAGAGCCAAGCCCTGCACTTCAGCCACCACAACCTCAGACAACACTGCAGGTTTGGAGCAGAGAGGCTGGAAGACTGTGCGGACAAAAAGAACCTGGGGATGTTGGTAAAAACTCAGATGAACCACGAGCCAGAAATGTGCTTAGGTGGTCAAGGAGGCCAAGGGCATCCTGGTCTGTATCAGATATAACGCAGCCAGCAGAAGCAGGAAGGTAATTGCCCTGTTGCAGTCAGCTCTGGTGAGGCTGCGCCTCAAGTGCTGTACTCAGTTTTGGGCACTTCTCAACAAGAAAAACATCAAGATCATGCATGGAGTGTATCCAGAGAGGAGCAACAGAGTTGGTGAGGGGACTGGAGCATAGATCTGATGGGAGAGACCGAAGGAACTGGGATTGTTCAGTCTGGAGAAGAGGAGGCTCAGAGGAGACCTTAAAGCCCTCTATACAAATATCTGAAAGGACATCATGACAAGGTGGGTGTCAGCCTCTACTCTCATGTAACTAGCTATAGGACAAGAGGCCTCATGTTGCACCAGGGGAGGTTGAGGTTGGATGTTACGAATAACTTCTCTGAAAGTGTGGTTAGGTACTGAAAAAGGCTGCCTAGGAAGGTGGTTGAGTAACTGTCTCTGGAGGTGTATAAGAAATGTGTGGCTGTGATGGTAAGGAACTAAGGTTTTAGTAGGCAACACTGGCAGTAGGTGGATGGTTAGATTAGATCATCTGAGAGATCTTTTCCAACATTAATGACTCTGTGATTCTACAAATGGGATTTAATGAGGAAACGACACTCTCAGACTAATCACGTTTAAGATTCACACGGACTCCTGAGAGCCAGAGATTACTTAATGTCTGACTACTCAATCCTTTTTAAGCATTGATTCATGACAAAGACTCTGTAGATGTTTTGTATGAACAACACTTCCAAAGTCAAAATTTCTAAACATGCATGAGCAATCTGCTCTGCTTTCACTGCTGACATTGAAGAGCAGAATTGGTACTGCCTCTACCTACGGTGTACCAACAGTTATCTGCCAGCATCACCTTCTTTTGAAAAATGTTTCAGGTAACTCACAGAATTTGTAACATTCAAAAAACCTCCAGCACATCCAGCCTTTATATTAACATAATTAATATTTTTCAGCATTACGTTTAGCCTTACGAGATATCAAACCGTGTGATCTGCATCCTCATCTTCACTGCTAATTACCCAATTAAGACACAAATTACAAACATCTTAGATTACCAGTCTACCAAACCTGGATCACCCATTTTGGAGAGGATATTCAGCTGCTGGAGAGGATATTCAGCTGCACCCTTTTCTTTTTTGGACAGGGCTGTGAATTTTTTAGCTATTTTTTTTCTAATGACCATTACAGCTAACAGAACACATGTTTTCCTGCTCTTTTATTAAAATCACTTTGTAGTCATTACTATAAAAAGTAAACATTGAGATCATTGAAATCATTTTTACTGCTCTTTTGTCCAACAAAAGATGTTGGACAGCATCTGCTAGCCCATAAAATAAGTTTCACACCCTTATTCATGTACATAAGACATTCCATATATTTTTAAACATTTTCCTTCTTTTTTTTCCCCTTCCCTTCTATGATTACCCTGGCATTAGACAAATTTCAGAAAACGGTGAAAAAAAGCAGAACTTTTTTTTTCCAGCTGACATGTTAATAAAATAATATTTTTGGGGGGGTTGATCAACATACAGCGAGAAGGTATCTGCTCATTTAGGTACAGATGTACCCTAACACTGCAGAGATGCATCTGTTCCCACTTTGTAAATCGTGTTATTCTGTAATGAAACATAGAAAAATATTTTCCTTCCATCTGCAGGTAAGATGAGGCAGATATCCAAGCCAGTGACAGTGGGCTGTTGGATTATTCTTCCACATCCCCCCCCCCCTTTTTTTTTTTTAATTCAATATGGTAGTTAAGTAGGCAATACCATTTTAGTACATTTGTAGAGAGTAAAGGTAAAGGTTACTTTTGCTTAGGGGAATTCAAGTAAACCTCTTTTTTTCATTCATAATGTAATTCTTGAAGCACAGTAAGATGTCAAGGCCTCTGATGGAATGCAAACATTTCTCATGAACTTTGGAATAGATGAAAAAGTGTCATATCTTAAAAATATGTATTTTTGATAAGTTAGCTATTTTCATATTGTATATCACCAAGACTAATCCGAAACTGCTATATACTCATCTTCAGAGTTGGACTAAAAATTAACAATATGAGAAAGCACAAATATCTTGACAGATTTCCATGCACCCCAACAAAACTCATACATATGCTTCAGAGGAAGTGTATCACCAGAACCAAAAGGTAAACTGGCACAGCAATACAGTGCAGCTATAGAGTTAAGTCTGAATATCCAAATATGTAATGCTATACTGTACAATGCAATTATACCCACAGTAATTAACAGGTTTTCAGGATGTAAAGTAGAGCCTACAAATAGAAGAACATGGGCAATCATTTGCATACAGTCTGAAGCATACACATACAAGGTTTCCTAAACCATCCTTTGTTTACTCGGAATTTGCGTGCCCCAAATAGATGATACACCACTTCAGAAACATTTTACACAGGAAAAAAAAATTACTGTCTAAAGACCTTCCTTCATGAATTTAATAAAAGAACAACTTTCCTGAAGCCTAATTGCCAGAGCCAACTCTCATATCAATGTTGTATACCCAACACGTTTTCCTATGAACAAGATGATTTAAGACTTCTTTAGCTCTTGTACCAGTAACAATATGCAAAACAATTCATTTTCTTGCCTGAATTAGATTTATTTATTTTTATTACTCCCTATTGGTTTTGTATTCTGGCTTATGAAAATAAAAATTAATGCAAAGACTGCACGACTGTAGCAGTTTGTACCTCTTTAAGTTTCTCCCACTACATAAAGTAACGCCTGTCTGTTATGTGGAATTTGCTAAAGCTGCCAGCCAAAAACCCAAAGATTTTAATACTATATTTGAGTCAAATCCTAAATGCTTTACTAGAGATGCACTGAAAGATTTGGGATTTCCCAAATCCTACCAAAAGAAATTAGTTAGTTTCCTCTCTGTTGGCATTACAGAAAATTACAGACATACATTTTACTATCACATGAAGTATTCTGTTTCTATTAAAAAAAAAAAGCTTAGAAATTTTTTTCTCCCCATAATTGTTACATAAATCCAGTGGCATTTAAAAATTTATAAATGTAAATGCATTTTTATTTCCCTTGACCTATACAAGAACAAATTTCACTCAGAATATAAACCAGCCTACTTGAAATTCCCTGGCCAATAACTTTATTTAACAATATAGCAGTAAATAGATAAGCACACACAGATAATACCTTCTCCCACCAACTCAAAAACGTTAGCATGAGCAAATTTCTAATTGGGCCTGTATGGTTTGCTCATTTCTTCGAGGACTGGTTCGGTCAGCTTCTTCTGAACATGATGCACACATGCATCAGTGGGACTCCAAGGCTTGCTCCAAGAGACGTCTCTCTCCTGAAGGCGGCTTTGTTCTCCAACACTTCCCCCTACCTATCAGTGCCACTCAAGTTCAGCATCACTCAGATGCTAAAATCTGAAAGGACTGTTTTCTTGTAAGGTAATGGACTTAAGTATTATTTAAGCAGGAATAGATTCTTTCCTCCATAAATGTGATGGAAATAATCTGTGAGTACTTTCATTTAGAAACACTTATGATGTGAGGATATTTCAGACTGCAGCTTCACTCTAGCATAGTATAAAAATTACATTAAAGCTGACTGAAATATTTGCAAGCTGTAATCCCACTCCAATACTGAACAGTATGAAATCAAACCCACTGCAAAAGAAATTGCTAGCTGATTTTTCATGCAGGTAGTAAGCCATGGGAAAAACTTGTTGTCTGGCAACTGGAGTTGTATACAACAGTTGCAGCAGACAAAAAAAACTGCATTCATTCAGTTTCATCTCTCCTTGTGAGAAAGTCGCAAAGAAATTGTCCACATTTTGTGGAGTCTTTGCTCTGGTATATAGGTCCCTTCTCCAGTCCTTGTATATAAAGCCCGGATACAATGATGCTTAACATTGCAAATATTAATTGTATAAATAGCCACTAAATTGTATAATGAAATAGCTAATAGGAGCAACACATGTCCAGGCACACAGCTACCAGTTTAGCTCTTTCAAGTGTTCAGTAACATTGTCCTTTAGTCAGGGAAGACAACCTCAGAAACAACACGCCTTCAAACCTGCTTTTAACAAAGACCACCAGGCACTTCGGGCTTCGCAAAGCTTCACAACATTTGCCATGCAGAAAGTACAAAGTTGCTTTTAGCCCCCTGTACAACAGAAATACTGTTTGCGTAGACCTTAAGGTCTGAACCAGGGTAAAAAAAACAACAACAGGTAACACAAATGATACAGTTGGATTGGGTACAGATGGGTGTACTTGCATTTATATTTTGCACATATTCTGTCTGGAGAAACACCTGAAATGGTAGCACTGTTCAGAACACGCAGGAGTGAAGAAATGCAACCAAAAAGGAAACATCGCTGAAATCAACTTTGAGGGCCCTGAACTACAAGCAAGGGAGGGACTGGAGAGGAAGGGAGCTGCTGGCTGCCTCCAGCAGTCCTGCAAAGCTGGCGGAACATTTATCCAGCGCACTGACAGGGTGGGTAGTCAGTTCAACCACCCCTAACTGAGACACCGCTGTGTTTCTTTTGCCAAAGTCTGCTTAAACGATGCTTTGGGATTTGACATGTGATGTCATTAAACACGCTGCCTTCATTTTCCAGGTTTCTAGGAAAAGGCCCAACTGGTGGAGGCTTTACATTTCCCTTTTTATCTATTTTTTAATGCACTTTGTTAGCAATTGACCCCTTGCTGTCAACTGGTGCGTGCAGAAGAGCTAGATTTGTAAGAACAGCAGCAAGACAGCTCGAGCATGTGACAGACATTGCATGCTGACAGAGGCTGGAAGACACAATCTTTTATGAACACCAGAATTATGTTCCAGCAGAGAACTTAAATTTTTATATCTTCTAGCAATTTCTCAGAAGGAGTAATACTTACATAAATGAAACAGCTGCCCCTACAAAAATTAAAGCAGCATTTGCCAGCACATTTTACTTCAACTATAAAGGAATGCAAGGTAGCAAAAAGATTTGCACATCCATTTCTCAGGAAAATAAGCTCAGCTACGAGGGAGCTTTCTGATTTCTGAGGACACTGCTCATGGAGAGTGAACATCAGGCATTGCGGCTTTCAGAGGAAGCTACAAGCTACATCCCTGGAAGCCAGTGGTGTCAGACAAGTGATCCTATGGTTCCTTGGGGAGTATAGGAATACAACAACAAAAAATCCACTAACCAGGAGCACCTGATTTTGACAGAGACAGCACAACTTCTTCTCACTGACGACATTGATGGATGTTTTCTGTACCTAACCTGACAGTGACAAAAGAGGCTCTAATGTGAAGGAGCCTTTCCAGTTCCTTGTCATGCATCTGGGAGGGCTGGTGCTGACTGACAAGCCCAATATTAGGGATGACTGATACCCTAAAACAAATGCAGAGGTGGGGTGTCTTCAAAGAGCACCTACTACCACTGCCAACGAGCCTTTTTAACACTTATTGCAGTGACTGGCCTTACTGCATGCAACTGAGGCCTAGCCATCTCATCCCACCTAAACTTGCTTCCCAATCTGAACTACCGGAACAGCTGTGCTGTCTGATGTACCCAACAAACTGTCCTGCCTAGGGTGTTGCTCACTACAACAGAAAAGAAAAACAATAAGCCTGGAAAAAATGAAGAGATGCTAAATCAGAGAAACCAGAGGTAGAAGCAAGAAAGCAACAAAATAGTAGGGTCTCATTATCTTTCTTATGCCCCCATTTCCATTACTGCACTCTTATCATCTCCAGCGTCTCTTCTCCATTTATTTTCTCAGCAATGCTTGGCTTTGTGTTCTCAGGAGAAAACACACAAGAAATGAGTAAAAGCTATTTCATACCTTTTACATTCCTCTCAGCTGATGGCCCACATTGAGAAGTTAGCCACAGAATTCTAATCCTGCCCTGGTACAGAAAGCATCTCCTACAGCTGGTTGCCATTAGCAGCTCAGCTTTTACACGGATTTCAGTTGTGGTATCTGGAGGATCAAAGCCACACTGTAGGCTTCAGTATGTTGCAAAGTCCAAATTTTGCTTTGAAAAGCATGAGGCAAATCAATTAGACTAATCTACCAGGTCTATTAGATGACGTTTTTACCTCTTATAATCTACTGTTTTTTAATATAAATATATATATATATATATATAAAGAATTAGTTGGAAAGGTATTTATGAAAAGATATGCTCTTTATATGTCAAGGATAGTTTAAAGATAGTTTGAAAAAACAAAGCACACTAAAAACATGAAAATCCAGGACTATAACACTTCTGTATTATACATGGTTATGAGGAAATATGCTTGCTGATTTTTAAAACATACTTGTGCTGCCATATTTGTAATAAACAACTGAAGTGATGAAATGCAGTGAAGAGGACAGCAAAAAAAAAAATACCAACTTTGTATCTCTTTGTATCCCTCTAATCCCTAAGAGCTCATATTTCTGCTCTAAATTCACTATGATGTTTCCATCCTGTCTAGAGGTAGAGTCCATTAATTGCACAGTCGGCACAACATGGCAGAGTCACCCCAATTTCCTGGGAAAGACCCATAGCAAGGATATATACTTTGGGCAAGATTAGCATTTGAAGCAAATAAAATCCAGATCTGTATTTGCTAAGGATTGAGTTTACCAAAGAACGCAGTAAATTTAATATTCAGTTATGGAAACAAGAACTTAAATTTTAGTACAGATGAAGATCATGATGTAAAACATAGCATCCTGCAATCTATCATGGTTAGCAAGATTTTAATAGGTCATTAGAAAAGCTTATGGAACCTATGAGTTTCTGGGCACTGTTTCGGGATCAGTAATAAAAAAATTCATTTTCTACTTACCTCCTAAAGCAACGCAGCATACCACATATGATGAAGAATTATAGTCTACTTGAGAAAAGATACTTAACTCCTTACAATGCAGCAATAAAAGATGCCTGATCGGAGATGAAATTTGAAAGCTTTGAGTTTGATGGGCTTCGAGAATGTCCCCGTGTAAAGCATTATATTTTAGATTCTCTTTTGCTTTTTGAAATGATTGTTTTCCTAGAGACTTTCTAATATGAGCATATCAGGGACATGCAGAACTCCAATATTTCTTTTCCGTTATCACAGAATCACAGAACTGTAGGGGTTGGAAAGGAACTTCTGGAGGTCATCTAGTCCTGTACTGATGCACGTGGTTATTCCCCCTGAGGTGTAAGACCCCACACTTGCTCTTGGTGAACCTCATCACATTCCTCACCAACTCTCAGCATGTCCAGGTCTCACTGGATGGCAGCAGAGCCTTCTGCTATGCACCCCAGCTTTGTATCATCAGCAAACTTGCTGAAGGTGCAACTCTATTCTTTCATCCAGGTCACTGATGAAGATGTTGAACAAAAATCAAGACCCAGTAAGGACCCATGGGGCACAAAGGCCTCCAACTAGACTCTGTCCAATTTTAACCATTTATTATAATGCAAAGGCCTCCAAAAATATTTTGGAAATCAAATATCAAGTTCCACCTGCACTTAAGAATTTAGATACGTGTTGAATCAGACATCAGGATGACTGCTCAGAAAGAAATCTTTTTGGAGTCAATGCTATGCTCACCGTATCCACACAACCTTCTTGGAGAGGAGCTATCCTTCCTTTTCTGCTGCTTATAAATACAGATTTACTACTCCCTGAATAATTTTAATAAATATTCCACAGAGCATCCATAAAGCAAATAAAAATAATTAACTAACAGCCAACATAAATGCTTCTGAAGCAGCATGAAAGCTCCTTTCATGCAAGACCACCAGGATCAATACAATGATAAAAGCTACGTGAAGCATTAGAGAGAAGCAAGTTCTCACCTCTCAGCCTCCTCTCACCTTTTTATTTTTTTGAGGAAGTACAATAAAAGGAGGTGTGAAGCTAAATGGTGACCTTTAGAAGTACTGTATGATCCCACTGGAATAAATGCATTGTATTTGGAAGTTTTTGTAAGACTAATTAGTCTGGCACATTGATATCTTTCTCGTAGATGAGAACAGTAAGATAGTTTGTTACCCTTAAACTGAATTCTGAAATTAATGCAATCCATATATAAAGAACTACACTGCTTCTTCATGGCAATATAGTTTTTCAGAGATACATTTCTGTAATAAAGCCACGCATCGGTACGTTATCTGAAAGCACTGCATAGCACAGCTAGCAGATAGCAAGATCTTCATGGATTTGAATCATCAAACCAGATGCATAATAAAGGTCTTCTGTTCAGTAGGATGACAGACATCATCAACAGATAGACTCGGCATCAGCAAGTCACACCAGTACAGGATTACTCCCTTGCACAACTTGTATTGTAATGCAGCTTCCCCTCAGACACAACAGTACTCAGTTTTCAAAGAAACAGCATTATAAGATGTGCTAGTGTTGCCTAGCTTTTCCTTGCCCTGATATCTACATACACAGGCACAATAATCTGTCATGAATCTGACCTTCAGACGTTTGTATGCAAGTATGGGCAGCATTCTGCAAACACTAATGAAGCTGTTTAGTCAGACAGTGCAGGTGGACCTCAGACACATGATGAAGTTATCACAGATAATTAATACATTACTTGCATAACTGAGCAATGATAACTGCTCTGTCACCTGCTCCTCACTCATAAAATGCAAGGAAAAACTAATTTTGTCCTCTTCCCCTTCAGGTTAAGTTAATTCAAATTTGTATTTGTATAAATAGAGACTATTAGTGCTTTTCTGCTAACCTGCAGTGACAAAATCCTAGCATGTGCATGACCTGTTAGATACACTGCTGCCATCCCAGGAATTGTGCCAGGCATAAACAACAGAAGAACCTGCCAGTACAGAAGGTGCAGCTCTTAGGCACTATATGAGTACACACATGAAAAACATACACACAGCTGTATACACAGCACAGATCATACAACAGGGTGAGAGATGGCAGAGCATAAGCCCTGTGGATTTGCAGATAGGTGACTTTTGCAGTAGAATTAGTGGCATTACTGTACTTCTCTGATAACTGCAAATGAGTAAGGTTAATTTTACAGCAGCAGATTTTCCCCATCACTTCAACAGAATTAGATTAAATTAATGTTTCAGTTGTGCTTAATCTAAATTTCTGTCTTCTAAACTGTAGGCAAATGGTTTCTAATCACTATTTCTGTACCATCTGATGTTAAAGGTTGATCAATTTTGTTTCCCACCAATATGATTAAACCCTTACTCAAGCAAGAAAACACTGTTAGAAAGCAAATCAATTTCTTTTAAAACTCTCTCATGTACTACCACTTAATAGCTTCTTCCATCAAAACAGTGAAAACATACTGGTCTTAGGCTTACTTCCTAGTGATAAGCTGAGGTCTGCATGATGTTTCTCCCGTTTAATTATGGCTGTTCTAGATTAGCAACATACGGGACAGACAACTGTATCTCTCCCTCTATGAAATTCTGTCCTCGAAGAAAGAAACAAAAGTCTGCTGAATCATAAAATGCTACACAGGGTGCTTTTATATTATTTAATGAAGGATGGAATGCACCTGTATCTTAGAAGAATGTAATTCTGATCAATACTACAAATAGAACTCTACACACTTATCAAAAACTCATAAAACATCTGGGTTTAAGAATAATCAGCTAAACAGTCCTATGCAAAACAGATACAAAATTCTTTACTGCAGTTAATCACCTTCTATATTTAACATTATACATTACATACACATTAAAGATATTAGATATGTAAATTGTTTCACAATGCCCTGAAAGGTTGGCACACCGAGGCCTGGAAGAATACCAAAAAAAGAAAAAAAATCAAACTTTTTTTTTTTTTTTTAGATCTTTTCACAGTGAGGTCTACCTGCAGAGTAGCCTAACACTGCCAGTCATTTATCCTCTGCAGTGTGTGTGAATTTGTCTCTCCATCAGCACTTCCTACATACAGCTCGGTCTGTTGGTTAAAAAGACATCTGCAAGCAGGGCATGGGAAATTAAAGGACTTCCTGGGCATTTCAAGATTATCCTATCAGCTTTATCAAACCAAACCTCCATCAAATAGGATGCGAGAAGGGTGTCTCTCCAGCCAGCTCACTCAGACTCTTCCATATCAGCCAAAACATCTATTCCTTCCCCCCAAAAAGGGCAAGGACAAGGACTCCATGTTGTCCTAGACCATGACAGTCACCTCTAGCCCTCATACTAAGGCTAAAAAAAATAACAATAAAAATAGGCCTTGAAATTACAAACTACACTGTCTTGCTTAGTAACAGCTTTCCTTCTCCATGAAAGTAGTAAAAGTGTATTATTAATACTTCAACAACACACCTATGATAGAATGTTTAAGTCTTTAAAAGAAAAAATCTCTCCCCTAGCTAAGGGATAACTCCAGTAGCATACCAGCAAATGCATAGTTTTGATAGCTGCCTGGTCATAAGCTATCAAAGGTATGAATAAATGATAACTTATTTACGTGGACTAACAATTCTGCAAGGAAAACTGCAGAAATGCAAGAAAACAGATTAAAATATTGGAGTTAAAACCCACAGAAAACACTGGCCTAGAAGGAATTGCAGACTAGCACAACAGATCAGTAGGCATAATTAACAGATGTGTAAGAAATGGACCAGATTTCAGAGGAAATCCTCCTTCTGTAAAGGTTTATGGGCGACAATAAAGCTTAAACTGTCACATTTAGCAGGTTACAGATGGAATTTAGAACTGGCAGGTTCATAATGAAGAACTCCCCAGGGTATCAAACTCCCATTAATGCGTCTCCTCCTTTACCTGGTTGAGTCAACATGCATTTGTGCTTTCTCACCACCTGACAAAATACATCTGCTGTTAGTTTAAAAAGCAGCTTTTCCTGGAAACAGATTAAATATTTATTCTATTCTGTTACTGATACAAACAGTTACAACAGAATTTTCTAGATATAGATCAGTAGTTTGATTGCAAAACTTAATCATGTACCGTTCCCTGAAAACTGCTTAAAAGGATGCTTTAGAAACTGCTCACAGAAGGTAATAAAACTAACGTAGTCACGTGAAACTTATAGTCAACATTCCAGCTATTCTGATACTGAAAAACACTGAGTTGGAAAGTCGAGCAGCCTTAGTGAATAGTACATATGCCCCTCCAGCATCTCATTAGCTGATAATACTCTCGGTGCCTGTAATGTACAATTCAAATGCCTCACTTACCAATGTGTTTAGTATTCTGCAAATAAGTCCTTGTACCAATTAAATCCCTTGTTATTATGAAATGCTTCCATACTGTTGTAATAACACAGGATAATACAGTCAATACTTCTAATCATGAGGTTATTCTTGGAATAATTGCAGGATTTCTGAGTAATCACTGCTAAGGGTACGCTACCATTCCACACAGAGCACACCAAATCGAATAACAGCTTTCAAATAAATCTGATTAATGTTATAGTATCCTTTGCGTAAGGCACGTACAAAAAATTCTTCCCAAACCACTAAGTAGCCATGTTTTACAATGCAGTAATTCACTGTAACAATTCCGCCGTAATTTACAAGTGCATTCAGACTACAATCTATTTCTATTCTCAATATGTGCAACATTGTTAAGAATCAGGTTTGCTCTGAGGAAAGATTACTACTATTCCCCAATAGGAAAATTAGGCCGGTCTATCTGCTCACCAAAAGGTTTAGGTGCAAACCCAGGAATGAGCCCACACTCCAGTTAAGAACCCATGGTATTCCACAGAAACGTTTACTGTTTCTAGTTTATGCTTAAGAGTAAATCTAAATTCTTCCTCTGATGTCTCTTCCAGTAGAAATACTTCATTTATCAAAACAAGCAAATGCATTCCTTGTCAAGTAATACATGAACTCATCTTGTTATTACTCAGCAAGTTATCTATCTTCAAGGATTCGGAAAAACTAAACAGAACTACAGGCTGAGAATAAAGGACCTCTTCACATCGAAAGAGATGCTATGTTATGATGCAGAACTCATAGGAACAATTAACAAAATATCATAAGCTGATAACTACCTCTCAGGAACAGTGTTGGTTGGGCTTTTTTGACTACTGTTAACATTACTGCATTACACAAAACTGTGTTTGTTTTCTGCATGCAGGATGGTTTCAGTGAGCACTGAAACTGAATGCAATCCACAATTACAAATGCTTTAAATAACTCATCCTCTTAAATTACATACATAGCAGGAGGCTTCGGGGAAGGGGGGGGAATGCAAAACAAAATTACAAATCAAATGAATTTCAGGCTGTCACATCAAATTCTGAATATAGCATGTATAAAATATAATATATAGAGAGAGAGTAAGGGAAAAATTTCAACCACCTGCTATACATAAATAAATCTGTTCATTTTTCTTTAGATGACCTTGGTTACTCAGGCGAACCACTGTATTAGCAAATTCCTCCAAAAGCAGAAGATTAAATACTCCACAGCGAGATTAATAGTAGGTAAGCTGTTGCTTCTGGTCTCACGCCCAGTGAATGCTTTTCTAAAAGAAGATAGATATGACCATGCCAACCATCTGTACACAGCACTGGATTCCACCTCCTCCTCTTTTAAAAAGCAAATTATCCATGCATCAAAAAATAAATTAAAAACAAATAGCATTTACTGTTTTTATTATATTTGTGTCAGATGGACAAAGCTCAGCCAACAGGCAATAGTATATGGGGTCAAGCCAGGCAATTCCACAATTACAATATTATTCATTAGCATCCTAAATATGTTTGTTATGTTTTTCAATAGAAAAGAACATATCTGACACGTATACAGAAAACCTGTATTTTCTGACATTTGGTTTTTTTTCTGATGACCAGGCAATTAAAATGGATAAGAACACGTGAAAAGCTCATCCAACAAATAGCATTATTTTCAACAGTTTTCTAGATGTATGAGAAAAAAATGCAATGTTTGTTTTAATGAACCCAAATCACAACAATCACATATTAAAATACATTTTACATGAACTCACATGATGTCTTCAGGGCAGCAGGTCACTTCAAATTAAAGAGGAAACGATCTCCTAGACATACCAGGTTCCCAACTTATGTACAAAGCACCAAATAATGTCTATCCTCACATAAACTGCAGATTCAGCATGGGAAATATGCTTATTTTCCTAGAATATCAAAATTTTGGTTTTCTGCGCACCGAAAGTTTGTTTTCTGACTTTGATCAGAAAGGATGTTCTCACCTACATGCATCCCACGCTGTTTAAGATGTGATCTGTGGCAATCTACCAGTTCACCAACTCCTTCTTCAAACATTACAGCATATCAAAGGATTTTGGCTTTCCAAACCCATAAGATGGGTAAAGAGAGACTTACATAAATTGCACAAGTACTTTACATATATGAAAACAAATTGTTTTAGCAAAGCAAGTGTTTGATAACATTAGGTGCAAAACCATTTCATTACTGTTGAGCATGCATGGAATCATGTATAGTTTTCTTCTATTTTTTTTTCTTTCATTTTATTAAATAGATTCCTCAATATGTGAAAGCAGCAATAGCAATTCATTAAGCTAAAACACAGAACAGAAGGCAGAAGCACTAAAGTGGTACAGACAGATTAATAATTTATGACAGACGATCTAATCTTTTATAAGTAAGGCAAGTAAAGAAAATTTAACGTGTGAACTACTTTTTTTTATGTTTCACTGATCTGCTTGCTTGTAGAGGTAAAGTGCTCTGTCAGCACGTGCCACATCCCCAGGCAGGTGAATAAGCAGCAGCTCTACCTTGGCCTCCACAGAAACAGTTCCACAGTGTCTGGAAGCGACTGCTTTCTGTGCAAAGCTTCCCCAGTGGCCATTCCTACTACATACCCAACACTTGGCTTTGTTACCTGCGCCTTCGACTGCCTGCACCTTTACTTTCTCATCCCAAAGTTCAAAGATAAACGAGTTTCCTCTGCCTTCAAAGCTGTCACTTTGGCAAGCACCCACAGACACAACCACAGCAGGAAGCTGTTACACGAGCCATGTGTCAAGCTGGCCATTTGAGTCCACATATAGGAAACACGCAACATACAGACAATGGCTGTATTAACCTAATCCTAAATTACGTTCATTTGACAGGCAGTAAAATTTTTACTTTTTAGCAGCATCTGAGAGTACCTTACTATTACATGTGGTTTGAACATGTCAAATACATCTTAGGCATTTTAACATTCATTTCAGTACGCAGATATTTTGACTATCACGTACATCTTTATCAGGCACCCATCTACACTTTGCTTCTAATGTCAGCTTCAAGTCAGAGCACCTCATTTAAAACAGATAAATTACACAAGCGTAAGTAAGAGCTTGAGAACACAGAAATCACCTCTGCATTTGGACTGATTTTGCTTTAATCAATGGTGTTGATGATAACTAAGCCACTAAATCTGTACGCCTAAATGACACACTGAAATTTGTTTACATTAGAGAGTTTGATTTGTTATTTTCAACTCTCCCTTTAACAGGCAAACACAAAGCCACACATCTCCTTGGTAACAAATCAAGCCCAGTTCAATCCCTCAAAATTTCTGCCTGGTTGGGACCGGGCATCACCTCCAGCACTGCCAACAGATGCAGCCACCAAGTACCAGGTAACTGTCCCCATTTCTGGGCAAGAGACAACGAAGGCATTCCAGATGAGATTATCAAACCTTTTGCTGCAGTCAAGCCTGCAAACCTGCACTGACCAATTTGCTTCTTTGTTCCATTTCCTGAACTCCAGTTGGTTTTGGCTCAACCACATCAAGTCTTGCACAAAGGACAATTCCCTCTGTTTTGTTGTTGTTGTTTTTTTTTCCTGCTATGGCTGATAATAGTTGTTTCTGCTCCTGGGTAGTGAGTGATAGCTGATGAATATCTCTCCAGCTTCAGTTTGTGAAACTGCATCATGGAAGGAACCTATTATTGATGGTACAATAAATTATAATGGAATTTTATAGAGATTTTATGGATTTCTTCCCCCTTTCACCTACCAGGCATTATTTCAGAGAGAGATTTCAGCACAAGTCAACCTGGCTTTTGTTTTAATCTCCCAACTATGACAATATAATTAAGCTGTGAATGATATATCAAAGTGCCATACGCAAAGACAAACTGACAGGAGTAATTTTTACTACTCAAAAGCCTTCTGTTCCATATATCATAATATCCTGTAAAGCAAGTCCACTGACATCTGCTTGACTGTAAAAGCAATAGCTTGTTATTCAATTCATCCTTCAAACACGTGTATGTGCTCCCTGCTTCTTACCTGCACCCTGTGCATTGCTACAGATGACACCTGCATTATTATTTTGGTGCTTTATTAACAGCTTACTACAAACATAAGGGCAGAACTATCGTGCCATATTCTTGCACGATAGCATTTCATGAGTGCTCTGCTTCTTCTATCCTGACAGATTAATATTTCCTATTATTATTATTATTAGCTGTTTCTTAAACATCTGCCACATAACCGTCCTTCCACCAAAAAAATGGAGGAACCGTATTCAAGCTCTTACATTTTACATCTGCTTTTGAATCTTTGCAGGCTTGGATGTGATCTTAGCTCTATATCTACACAAATGAGAATCTCATTCACTGCTGAGATCCCAAGGCACTGCTGCAATGCAATTATTATCATCACCATCACTATCAGCTCAATCAACCCAAATATGTGCTTCTAATGAGAATATTTCTTCAGGCAGCTGAAGTTCAGACTCGTTTTCTGTTTTCTTTTTAAATAAGCAATCTTTGTAGCAAATAAATTGAAAACTTTATCAAACTAAGATTAACATTTAGAGAGCAGCTACAAAAAAAAATCTGAGCATAGCAAAAAAAATATCAATAAAAGCAGATTAACCTAGCTCATTTAAAGAGTTTGTTGGGTTAAATGATACGGGTTGGCCAAAAAACAATTTGTTTGCATCTCTGGATCCTTCTATAGAAGAACAGAACAAAAATTAAAAAATACACCAACAATACAGATAAAATTAAATACCTTTCTACCTACAGATAATACTTAGAAGGAATGCTTACTATTTCAGTGGCTGTTCTGGTACAAGAAAAAGTCAGGGTATGTTTTTTTCTGTACATTCCTGTGCAATTCACTACAATAAATTCATGTCTTCTTGGAGAGGACATTTGGGCCATCAGATGCAAGAACACTTCCAACTTGAGCAGAAAAAAACAGCAATGCAAACCCACAACAAAAACTTTAATTTGCTTCTATCTGATAAAATGCTTTGCCATAAAAGTCTCAATTGTGAATAATTACCACTCAATCATATGAATTATTCTTGTGAATACGGCTGGGTTTAAAATGATACTCATTTTCCCAGCTGTGTGTTTTCAACTATTTGTATTAGAAAGCCACCACTTCTAGGGCAAGCATATAAAGAAATGTGAAGGTGAAAACTTTTCCATTATCTTAGAAGACAGCCTATTACCTATATCACTTTCTCAAATATCCATCCATCCACACCTAATGTGTCCTATGATTTAGTCAGAACACATTCATAAAAGTGATTCATAGTTGTTATGCAGCCACTTGATGTTAATAGCAAAGCTGATGTCTTAAATCAAAGCTGTTTCCCTATGATAGCCAAGGGGCAAAGCGACACTTTCAAAAACAGAGCAAAGAATATATTGGGGCAACTTGATGAAAGCAACATTTAGAAGAAAAATGTTAAGCAAAGCACCAGGGTCAAAATACCATAACCAAATCACCAGATATCATTAGAATCTGTATAGTACTTTGCATACCTAAATAGTAGTTCTATTCTGGTGCATTTGTCCTCTGCCCATATTAGAATTGCAAAAAATTTACTATATCTAAGTTTAAAGCTTGCATACTGAATTTTAATTATGTTTATAGTCCACTCTCAACTTTCTATAGAGATGTACAATGATTTGTATGATCAGAGCAACAATAAGAATTTTTTTTCTCGTGGTATAAAGCATGTAACCTGCAAATGAAAAGGGCAAGTTTTACCACAGAGAAATTAAAATAAAAAGCTTTACACTTCCCAATCAAATATATTTAGTGAGTATTAATCATATTAAGGGCTTGATTACCCAGTACCTTAAGAGTATTAGTCCTAAGACAGGAATGAGCACCAAATAACCCAATGTGCTCACAAAAAGTACCTGATGTAGCCTGCCTAGATTTGTTGGATCACAAATATAGAAGATGTTACAGAGCTACATTCTTACTGTATAAATCTACTCTGATGCAACACGATTCAGAAATAGTCACTCACAAGCTTTAGAGATGTAAAGCATAATGCTGTTTTAGAGCGTGGAAAGAAGAAACACACAGGTAAAATTGGCATGATGCAAAAGAAAATAAAACACAATTAGCCATTGAATCTCCTAAGTCTCCCAAAATTAATAACTTACAAGATGCTGAAGCACACAGTTTTGACAGTTGAGAAACAGGTGCAACTCCAACCACCACCAACAGCCACTGACATTTTGCTCACTTTCAGCAGTTCTCACTTTGCCTTACTAATTGCCATTAAAAAGAGCTAAATTAATCCAGCAGGATTTCTGAGGAAGCAGTGACCAAGCTTTGACTCCACAAAGCAGTTGTCTGATCTCTGCCTCCATTGTTCTGGCCAGTAATTGTAACAAGAAAAATACTAAACCCAAGTTCCCATTACTAACCAGATGGTATTTTTAACAACTCACGAAATGACTGCCAAAGTGAAAAAAATATGGAGACGAGAACAGAATGTGCATACACCCTTAGCGAAGTGAAATAATTACATAGATAAGTAGGTCATGTACAGGTATTTATTTCTTTTAAGAAGATCCAAAAAGCTATGAAAAGGTTGCATGTGAAGGCACGCTCAGTAGGGTAGAACCCATGGCCGCAAACAGGCCTGCCTTACTCACACGGAGGAAGGCACAGCTGGAACCACCTCCCCTAAGGCAGCACCCAATGGAAAGGCAGACTTGTTTCCAAACCTGCTTTATGAAAAGCTGCTGGGGAGCAACTGAAGAGCACAGCACACACGTTCTTAACGATATTTTGTCAGGTGATTTAAAAGGAGGCGGATCGATGGGATGAGAAATTTTCTTTATTACAGCCATCTAGTATTTTGCATCAGGATAAATAATTATTCCAAAGCCATGAATATGGCAGTCAGTGACTTCCTTACACCCTTTTTCTCAAGTGGACTCTGAAGCTTTCTACTTGTAATTAGTTGTACACTGTACTGCAGTGTGATTCTCAATGCAGAGTTAAGCATGTGTATTCAAAATAAAAAGGTGAAAAGCAGCCAGGAACCACCCTGTTAACAACGAGTCCTCCATTTCCTTGATGGAAGAACAGCATTTTCAAAGCCCCAAAAAAAAAAAAAAGCCTTTGAGGCATAAATAGCTGACAGCTTTTTAGAACTTGTGCATCAGTTTGGGCAGTGATTCTTGGATGAAGCAGGAAAAGAGACATGAAGGTGCATGCACATTTCCCCCAGCTGTTACATGCACCCATAGATTTCCAGTTCAGTTTAGTTTTGTTTCTTCAGGCATCAGGTGTCTTCTAACCTCGTGAAACTCACATTATGTTATCGCTAATTAAAATGAAAATTAAAAAGCTTTGACAAGGAAAGACTAGTATTTGAATCCCCAAGCCTTGAGCAGGCTGTAAGATGAAGCAGGTATTTCAGAAAGCACTGAAACATTAGGTTTTTAATGAGGAACTGATTCTAATCTTTCAGAAAGTTGAATTCTTTGCCTTAACTTCCCACACAGCTCAAAAAGAAGGCAGTTCGGCATGCAAAGCCAATAAAGCCCCAGAAAAATGTGTTTCACGTGCACGTGTGCATACAGAGACCGGCAGATCTTGTGCCAAAAACCCAGGGGAAGGTTAGCAGAAATCCAGACATGGGAACATCTCATTACAACCGAGCGTTAATCTGACGTGAGCCCCAGATGGGAACACCCAGACTCCCAAAGCCTCAGGAAAGGAAAAATATAAAACATTTAGAGCGTGGGAAAACTTCCGTCCCCTCCGCTGCTCCATCACTCACCGCTTTCTCCGTAAAGCAAAGCCAGAAATGGACTCATACAACTTTCACATCTTCAGCCGACTGCAAATTCGCTCCCCTACCTGCGAGCAGCATGGACACATCGCTGTGTATGTGTTGCCCAGCCCTCCGCTCACAGCCCTCGCAGGTGCTGTTGCACCACAGCGGGTGGGAATCTCCGCACACGTGAGATGCTGGATGTGCTGTAATCCCGGCTCCCAGCCTCCAGGTGAATGAAGGGTATGATCTTACTGAGCACAATACGTATGAAGGAAAACTGTACAACTACCAATGGCTGGTATGCTCTGTTCCTTCTCTATCCAAATGTCAATCTATGCCAAATATCAATGTATCGAGCCATGTTAACATGGTTAAAGAGCGTGGCACACGATCTCCTCAGCCAGACATTTGGGCTGAACTGTAGCATTACGAGTGCTGAAAAAATAAAGAAAGGAAACAGGGCAAACAAGCTACTAAGGACAACATACTGTCATTAAATTAATGGAATTTGGGGAGGATCAAGGAAGTTCCTGAAATTTCTGCCTCCTCTTTATAGTGTCATGCTCCTAATCTATTTCATTTATATTAATAAAAAATCGGAATTCACAACTATTAGTCTGGTCGAAAACTCCAATAACGCTCACTAAATCTGTCTCTAATTATTATAATTAATGGTCCAAAACAATCAGCTTCTCAAATTAACAACCTAAAGCAACTGGTATGGAAAAAGGATGTTTCTTCTTGGTAAACAGGGTCTTCAGTCTTTTTAGTTAATGAAATTTTGAGTAGCCCATTCACTACTATTACATTCTAATTCTAACTACCCATTTACATAGATTTGCATAGATTATGCTGCTTCTAAGTATTTGAGATTAATTATTTTAAAATTGCACACTAAGTTAGACTCATGCTTAGTTTAATAATGTAGAAATGGATCTTCAAGAGCTGTGTACAACCTGTGGCCGTATTGTTTTTCCACACCGCTTCCTAAGCATAAGCTCTATAGTCTTCTGTGTTATTACTCCTATTATTCACCAATACTCATTATTAAAGAGCATGTTCTCCATTGAATACCTGATACTGATAAAGACTCCTAGCATTTCCAAAATGTATCACCAAACTAAGAAACGTACATCACCTAGAACACTTTACAGAAATTAAAATTTCCCATCATTCTGTGATTACTACTGCAATGTTCGTTATTTTATAGAAATTTAACGAATATTAAATAAAATCAAACAGACAAATAAGAGGAGCCTTATGAAATCCAGAAGGGAAATATAGAATATTTCTAGCTTTAACACACTAGATTTGGGTTTATAGCTTTGCAGTTTTGCCCAGCAACTCTATTTAGTCATTACTAAGCCTGAGTCAAAGCCAATTCACTAACATTAGAATGAACTATTAAGCAAATAAGATCTCCTCTTGTCCTCATCCCCCTCAAACCATATAAAAGCATCACCCGTAGCCCAGCTTTCCTTATAAATTTCAGATTACATACCCATTTTAAGCAAGTTTGTGTTCACTATTTCTGTCATCTGTGGCCCACACGTGGCCAACTACTTATACAGTCTGACAGTGATAGTACAAGGGAGAACAGTTTTAATTAAACAAGGGAATATTTAGATTAGAAGTTAGGTAGATATTCTTTCAGAATTCTTTCAGATGGCAGTGAGGCCCTGGCACTGCTGCCCACGGCTGTGGGTGCCCTATTCCTGGAGATGCTCGAGGGCCAGGCTGGATGAGGCCTGGGCAGCCTGAGCTGGTGGGAGCAGCCAGCCCACAGCAGAGGGTTGAAACTAGATGATTTTTAAAGCCCCTTCCATCCTAAGCCATTCTATCAACCTATGTATCACATGTCAATAACCAAGACAGCACAAATTAGAAGGGAAAAGTAGATAGTTAAAAACAAGTGGTTTGGCAGCCACGCAGGGGAAACGGGAGTGGTTCAACTGCCATGCCCTCCCTCACACATCAGTCTGAGAATGCCCTGCAGAGGATTCCTTAGGAGACAGTACTGGCTGGCGTGTGGGAAACCAAAATCTAACAGTGTTTCAACATGAGGGGTACATGTGAATACTCTACACAGTCATTGTGAAAGACAAGACAAACCCACTGGAACATATTTGGAAAGTTATTGGGAAATGGCAAATTAGTCATAACTGCATGGCTTCTGTTGTCAGTGCTCAAAACACCAGACCTTGCAATTACCAAAAAAATTCTCAAAACCTAATTTCGAGACTAGAAAAGCTGACACATGCTTCACAAGCCCTATCACACAGTGATCATCTCCCTATGTTTTGAAATATGAAGATAAGAACTAAACAAAAGAAATTCTTAAAAAATGAAATTCTTAAAGAATGAAAGAATGGCACCCCAACGCGGCATCTCAAAAACTAGAAAAAGATAAAATTCAAAAATGGAGAATTGATTTCATATTGTGATTTACAGGTTTGTGAGTTGCAGCTGGGAGGGATAGAGGCATTTCAGCTGGAAAGTATCCAATATATACTATAACTAAGCTTCATGTAACTGACTCACATACTTAACACTCCCATATTTTCTGAACAAGTCATTTGACAGAATGCAACTTTTTTTTTTTGTCATGAACGAAGAAAAAGGAACATGCCAATTTAACCAAAGGTAATTGGACTCGACTTTCCTTTTTCCGAAATGATAGTTTTTTCTTTCTGTAACAGAAGAACCCACAAGAAAATTTTAATCACTTCTGTGACACTTCTATGAGACTGTTTTTTTATTTACTTGTCCTGATCTAGTAAGAAATTCACATCACACTGAAGGGATAAAGCTACTTGAATTTAATCTGCTTTCAAGTCTCAACAAGAAATTTCATATAACCCTACCCATTTGGAGTGACCTTGCGAAGTCTCAAACCCTACTGATATATTTCTTAGCTCAGACTGAACCGGTAAGAATAGTCCCACTCTCAGATACCCTGAAGACTAAAAAAAAATATAATTTGTTCTTGTGCACGTATAAGATAAACATAATTTGTAAACGTATTCATGAGTATAAGATTTCCCAAGGCTTCATATGACATGAGTTCATAAAACATTTGTGCCTGATGGTATATATTTTTACATCACCACCTCTCACTGTTGTTCTGTTACTGTGAATTTCATTAAGTGAACAATATTTAAAGGTACAAGGAGAGCTTTAGCAGTAGTTGACTGGGGAAAGGATTTAGAAGTAATCTCTCCAGTTACACCACGAGGTCTACTGTATTAACAACACTTTGAGAAGGCAATGATATCATAGTACCAATTCCTGGTACTAACTTCAGTTGGTTAAATGCAAGAATTCCAGAATTAAAAGGATGGTAAAGAATAAGAAATAGCAAGTTCAGGTTGCCCAGTTGGTGTTCATAACCTACATTTCACAAGAGCTCATACTTCCCCCTGTATGGGTAGAAATGGATCTTAGAGACTTTCATTCTAAGAAATTGAGACTGTTGTCTTGAGAAAGTAGGTTATAAATGAATGTAACATACTTGCATTTAAAAATAAAAACACATCCAGAAAATCACAACACTTAATAGGATTATACCTATTTGAAAAAAGCTAGCTAACTGAAGACTAAGGTAGGTAGAACCCTCTCATTGGCAGGCCCCTCTACCTCCCCATGCACAACTCTCTCCAGGCTCTCTCTACAGTCAGCTCCAAGACCCTGTGTTTGATTGTGTTCTGCCTTAAGCCGCAGCTGAAGATTATAGGACATCTGCATGTAGTTCATAATACCATTTCTCACCCAGTTAACAAGCAATAAAAATTGATTAGAAAAGTAAATCATTCTCATTTTTAAATTAAGACTTCCACAGACTGCTACTGATACCATCAAGTAGGAATCCTGCCGAGTACTTACAGTCACAGTTTCTAATCATAGGCCTTCAAAACACTGAGTAGGGCATTCAGCATCCTCTCTCCGAAACAAATAGTGCATTTTTAAGATTTGTTAAGAAAAATATTCTTTTCCTCAGGAAGCACTAGTTCTTCCAAACCCAAGAAGTTCTACAGAAATGCATTCTAAAAACCTCACCATAAGGTTTTGTAATCTGGGGAAATGTGAGCACTGTCATACTTGAGCATTTGGCTCTTCACAGAGGCTTTGCATCCCTTTGCTTTCTGTCAGCTTGTGGGGGAAAAAAAAGGAGGAGAGTGATGGGGAAGGAGAGAGAAACATTTCCTGTGCATCGTTAATTACAAGCGTCACTACCCTCAGAGCTTTAATTGGCCTGGTTCTTATTTTAGCTCAGTCAGTTCACTCATATTTAACGATTATAGAAAAACATTACACTGTTGGTCTTGATATTATTTTTAGACACCATTAGAAGTTTGGCTTTAGCAAAAATTCATAATTCAATGTCATGAACAGAGTAACACGTATATTTGAGAAAGAAAGTCTCTGCACTAACAAAAACAGAGGGAAAGTCAAAAGCTTTTCAAGCTGAACTAAAGACAAAAAGCTCCTGCAGAACTGCCAGAAATGAGAAGATGCTCAGCGCAGGTCTGACTGCTCGGGCTTGCTGCTGCACATCAGCAGATTGAGAAGGGATTGCAAGAAGCTGACCTGCTGTCAGCTGTTTTGTATTGCTGCTGGGCTACTCCTCTGCAACACAGGATAAATCCACAAGGACAGCATCAAATTGCAAATTGTAAACCAATAAGAGAACTTCTAAGAGAAATAATGCAGTTTGTGAAGCATCGGATAGGGCCAGCATGGACCAGCTCCAGAGAACATTGACTTACAAGCAAAATACAACCAAGCCAACCAAGAAGTAAGGCAGAAATAAGATATTTCTAACATTTTTGGCACAGTGAATCACCAAAATAGACTTGCTAGAAGACCTTTTAGCTAAGACTTTTACAAATTGGAGAGGAATTTTGTACAAAAGTACATACAAATTCACCAAGAAAAAAAAACCTTTTCATTGTTAAGAATTACAGCTGTGGAGTGAGGTGTTCATTTTAAAGAAGAATTAAAACAAAAATATGTAGAGAGAAAAAGAAGAACAAAAAACCCTCTCCAGTTCTCAGCTATTAAGCTTCCCGTTTGAGTTTTAAGATAAAAGTCCTCAAAATTTATGAAATCTGGACATTTGTTTCTCCCCTAATCTTTTTGGCAAGGCAAATCGCAACCTCAAGTCTACACTCCTACTGAATTTCACCATTCACTCTCATCCCTAGAATGAGAAAATAATCATCTCTAAAATCTTGAATTCTCTACAACTACATGGAAGTTGGACCAGTTTCTTAGGGATGAGTGAATGAAAGATGCAAATGTAGTAAATTAAATTCAAGCCTGCATACAGTTATGGTACTACCGATCTTATCTTTACACAGCTTAAAATGAGATCTTAGGATGAAAAACACCACAATTTTATTTATTTATTTATTTTTAAAGTGTGGTTTTACTGAATAAAAGTGATGTGGGTTTTTTTGTTTGTTTGTTTGGACTTGCAATTTTTTCTGCTGCTTTCCTTCTATATTGTTATCAAAAGCCTTATACTTTTACTTATGTAGTTTGTGTAAGGACATTTCATAGAAAAGTAGAATCATTAAGGTTGGAAAAGACCTCCGAGATCATCTAGTCCAACCATCCAATATTACCCACTAAACCATGTCTCTCCAGTACCACAACTACACGCTTCTTTACTATCTCCAGAGACAGTGACTCAAGTACCTCTCTGGACAGTGTGTTCCAGTGCCTGACCACTCTTTAAGATAAGTTTTTCTTAATATCCAACCTGAACCTTCTCTGGTGCAACTTGAGGCCATCACCTCTCATCCTACTGCTGTCAATTGGGAGAAGAAACTGACTCCTAACTCCCTTCAGAGATTTGTAGTGGGCAATAAGGTCTCATCCGAGCCTCCTCTTCTCTAGAATAAACAGTCTCAGCATGATTTATTGCATGATACCTGCCATAGCAGGAGAGGTAGACTCGACGATCCCTTAAGGTCCCTTCCAATCCCTGCAATTCCGTGATTCTGTGATTTAGATGCTTCAAAAGACAAATAAAATAACCCTGACTTGTCTAAGCCTAGCAGTTGTCTCTTAACACGTGTGAACTAAACAAAAGTACTACTATATTCTGCATGAAATTCCCCTAAACTTTAATGGGAAGATTTTTAACCACTTTCCTTTAAGATGCTTATAAAGTATTGCTCAGTCTCTTGACAAAGGAGGTGGACAAAATAACAGCAGCCTCAAAGAACAAGGGACTCGTCTCCGCCCAAAACACACGCTTGTCAATAACATTAACTGTGTGCACAAAGAGGCTTTCTTGGAGGGATGTGTGCTCAAGGGAGTGGGGAGGAAAACAGAAGGGAGGGGAAAAGACAAATAAAAGCCTGAGAAGCAAAGTCAAGGATGTAGCCAGAATCAGACTAAAGAGAAAGTTATAGCTTAGTATGCTGAACAAATATTTGATCGGTAAGCAAATATGCAACACTTAAATATCCAAAGAAAAAAAAAAAGATATCACATTATTTATTATATAACAAAACACCTCACAGGATAAAAGAATTGTTTGGACATTCTTAAGAATTTTCTGAAAACAACCAACAAAATGACAGTTTTCTTAAAAAGGGAAAATTTCTATTATGAATAAACAGGCAAAGTTGCATGAATCTTTGAGAAAGACAAGAAAAGCCAGAAAGCGCATTACACATCTTTACAACTAATCATTAACACAGAGCAACACTTAATATTTTTCCTTTGATGCTTGGCAGTATGGGAAAACATTCATGATTGAAAGCCTCAGGTAACGGCAGCTAGCAGGTGGTTTAGCCTGAGGAGCTGGAATCAGGAAGACCTAACTATTTTCATTATTATTTCTTTGTAAAAGATCAGAAGACAACATTTTGAATTAACACAATGCAACATCAAAGTACATGTATGGATACGCTGAGAAGGAAGAGCAGCACAAAGAACCTGAGCAACTGACAGCAGGCAGGACAGCACCTCAAAGACACAAGGCTGGAGCTACCAGCCAGTGGGACACCACGCCAGGAGGGTTCTTGGGAGGCACTTGAGCCCCAAAACCTGAAGTAATAATCTTTCTCAAGTACATAATGCTATTTTTCTGCGTATGAATGGAAAATGCAAAAGAGTTTTATACCATCTGAACTTACGTGTTTTCTAAAATAGAATGAATCTTTATGACCAACATATACAATTTAAAATAACTTTAGAATTTGGAAGGTATCAAAATTCACTGAGTTATTTCTGAAAAAATGTATTAGAGAAATTCACATTACATACAACGCAGATATTTCTTGAAACTTTCATTGAAAAACACAGTTCTGTGCCTTCAGAACACAGAGCTGCTGCCTGGATGACCAAGGAGCTCCCAGCTAATGAGAGAACGAATGTCACTGTATTTCCAAAGAATCTTTACTGTGACTTATAGTTAAATATTAATAAAACAGTTCCTATGTCTAAGTTCTGACGACTATTGTTTTGTCCTCAACTTTTAGTGACAAAGAGAATTATTTCAAACTGCACCATGCTCAAAAAGTATCACGTACAGGCTATGATGTGTTATAAATTAAAATTAAATTGTTATGCACTTCTATTCTCTGTATAACTTTCACATTTCAAGAAGAGAACTTCAGCTTCACCACCAGATATCTTTTAGGGATCAGATGGTTCTTGGTTCTCCAGTCAATTATTCCATGGTACAAAAAGAGCAGCAACAAGTGCACAGTGCACAAGTCTAAGGGGCAACATCAGAAGGTTAAGTAGAATCTTTAAATATTTCAGTGAATTAACTCCTCTCTGCTTGCAGGCATTTCTCTTAGATGTACAGTCCCCGAAACTTAGAAACTGTAAGTTCGGTGCTTATGAAATTTTAATTTGACTGATGCAGTGAAAGAAAAAAAGCATAATTTGTCACACCACAATTTTACTTTCCCACTATCACGTGTACTTTTCCCTTCATGCAAACACCCCCTGCTAGGCTCTCTTTAATGCAGTCACCGTACCTCGGGCTGCTACTACCAACCTTTTTCCTCACCTTTTTACATTTTTCCTGTATCCTTCCTTGCAGATGTAGCTACCTATCTACCCATAGCCAATGCACACAGTCACAATAGCACTACGGTAGGCCAGCAATACTTTTTCATGCTGTTGTCTATAGAAGTGGAGGCTTTTTATTCACAATGACACTACAAAGCAATCCACCATTTGATTTACTCTCTTAGCAGAACTTTTCATTACAACTTTATAAATGCTGCCTGATGATATTGGCTTTAAAGATCCTGCTCCCCACGTAGTCTCTGTGCAGTTTATGTCTGCTTTGGATTATACTGATTTACTAATTGACTGAAACACTAGATTACACACACTGCTGGATACTTTCAACGTTAAGCAAAGTAATTGATAAAGAGAGCATGCCTGTTGGGCCAATTTTTCTAGGATCTGAGCCTTTCTAGGAACATACATCAATTCAAGTCAGTTCTCAAAGAAACAAACGAAAAAACAGCAGAAAAAAGCATCCTTCTGAAACAGCTGTTTTCTACTTTGGGAACACGGGCAGAGGAAGCAGCAGGGGGAGGGATGTGGTTGGCAGCAGAGCACTGAGCACTGCCCGCTGTCGTGCCATCCGTGGTAGCGTCCTAGGAAGCACCTGCTGCAGCCAGCAGCATCCCACAGTGCTCCTGAGGCAAGTGGAAGTACCTGCCACATCCCTGCAAAGTGCAGTTGAGGATACATTTGTTATTCAATAGCTGTTTAAATTTGCACCCCTGCCCCACTTCTGTAACAGCTGCCAAATTTCACATGACTGAAATAGCCCAAATCTTCCAAACGGAAAGGAAACCTTTTTTTTTTTTTTCCTTCTTTACGTTTTCTTCGCAACTTATCTGAACGGCCTGAGGAAAAGGAAATGGAGCAAACAAGGAATGAAGACACACTTGCAATGTCAGAATGCAACGCATATAAATAGTCCACTGCTCCACCTGCTGTTGGGCTCCTTTTCTTGAACAAATCATGCACTGTCAAGCTGCAGAACACAAAAACATGCACCCACGGACAGCTTCACCACATAAATCCATTTTATTAAAAAGTCTGGACCGAGAATGCACAAAATTGAAAGGAAGTCAGAAGGAGACAGAACAGCGATTTACTGCTTTAGTCAATTTTCATTAAGACCTTGAAATATAAAAGAACAATGAGCCAGGCTTGCTGCAAAGGCTTGCATGCATCTTTGAAGGAGATCTGTGTTGTCTGGAGAAAAATAAAAAAAATAATGAAAATCTATCTACAATGCAACCGTTTCTTACTTGAATCAGTATTTAAACAACGAATTACTATTCCTACTAGAAGGCCATAGGCAGGTTATTCTTATAAATTTTGTAGAGATAAAACAGAAGTCTGACTACTTTTCCTCTAACTTCTTGAAATTCTCTTATGCAGCTCGTGGGCTCATCTGACTAACAGGTAATTGCTGATATTTCCAGAGCCTGCAGTCACACCAAACACCAGTATTGGCCACTGATGCTTTCTAACATGCTGTTCTGCCTGAAACCTGCTCCAAAGGATTGGGGAATAAAGAAAAATAAAGAGGAACGTGTGCCGCCCCGACCTCCCTGTCAGCGCACACGGTCCCACCTCGCTCAGGATGATCCTGGCTCCTCATCAGCCAATTATCCCCTTTAAGCACTCTCACAGATCAAACACATTAAATCCTCGTGGTCAAAGGTGTGGGCTTAGGTGATCAGTAGTAGTAACTTCAATAGTTGAATTACATGTTCTGCTGTGGCTAATAAAGACTGCATTTCATTAATCTTTTCAGTAGGTCACCTGTAACCAAATGTTTGATTAGAAAGGAGCTGGGTTTCAGGTTGTGGTAGGAAGGAATTAATATAAATAGGTGATGTGGTGGAAGATGTTCTGTAAAACCGCATATAACAGCTCAGGCACTGACAGTCATTAAGTAGTAGGTCAACAGGACTTCTCCGAATTTTCAGCAGTAAAAGAGGAGATTCTGAATTTATTACAGCATTTTGGCATTAAGTAATATACACTTTTATACTAAAACCTCCTTTAAATTATCATCAATATTATTTGCCCTAGAAAAGCCATTTACTTTGTATGGTCATAGAATCACAGAATTGCCCGGGTTAGGAGGGACCTTGAGGATCATGAATCTCCAACCCCCCTGCCATCATTATATATCCCTCACATTTGATTAAGTACACATATAAATATCCGAAGTTACTACTCCCTGCCCATCAAACTCTTTGGGTACCTATTATAAACCAAACTCTCAGAACTGCTCAGCAATGTCCTATACACCCATCAGCAAAATACAGACACCAACACAAGAATCACCAGCGCTGCACCTTAAAGCATTATCCCCATCTTTCCAATGGCAACCCCACCCTACATTGTTTTTAACTTAAAATCCAAGGACTACATGCCATCAGGAGTCAGTTGTGCAATAGATCCATGACACCTAGACCTACATTTGTCTCAGCTATTAGTCTTTAATCACTAGTTTGATTCTCATCTCAGACTCCAGACATTACCATCACTTTACAGTTTGTTGTCCACGATAAGTCAGTCTACACGAGCTTATTCCAAACACTTGATTTCCATATTCACAGCATAAAGCATCTCGAATGCAATATCAGCTTCTTCTCTGTAAACCTGTAAAGCAGGTGTGTCCACCAAACCATGGCCCTGGACAGCCAGTAAAGCAACCCCACAAGATCATAAACATTCAACATCATTATGTGATTTTTTTAGTGATACTTTTCATGAGTCAGCTGCGTATCTCGAGTACAGACTGTGTAGGCAACGATGGAACGCTGAGGAGAAATGCATGCATTGCAGTACAAACTCCACCTCTTGCACCCACCAGATACATGCAGTCAAATGGAAACCCACACTCATTACATGCTTCACATGTAATTGTATTGTAAATTTGACAAATTGTGCATTTAGTAGCCACAAAACACGTGGTGTGCAGCATGGGGATATTTAAATGTAAATCCTGAAAGGACAAGGGACTGCAATATCTGCAGCATCCATGCTTCCACATAGAAGAAAAAGAGCATTGCGATCAGATGTTTCACTGGAAGAAAATTTCACCATGGCCCTTTACAAGACTTCTATAAGATCTGTTTTACCAGAGAAAATGTCACTCACTTCACAACCACACCTTATTCATGTCATCCCAAGAGTGAAGCACGGGAAACGTAAAATTAGAACAAATATCTCCGAAGAGCACCTTCACAACTTACTGAAAATTGTAAGCACTTCCGTCAATATGCTTTGATGCATTAGTTTCACAAAAACAAGGTCAAATATTCTACTAGCTGTGTGCTTTCATTGCCCTCTTTTTCATATTTTGCTTAAAAAAATATTTTAAAAGAAGTTTTGTTAATTATACACATCAACTGCATTATATATTTTATATGCGACCCAAGACAATTTTTTACCCAGTGAGGCCCAGGCAAGCCAGAAGGTTGGACACCCATGATGTAAGGTTTAGTCAGCAAAACTAGTCTCGGCTTTCTCCATCTTTTGGATGATAATTTCAGTAGTGCTGTATTAGCATGAGTTATTTGTCTATTTTTAAATGTAACATCTGGCTTAGAACGCCAGCCTGTTAATAAATTAATGCTACTGGATTATTTCCATTTCCAATTATTTATAAAACTGAAATGCATTGCCAGGAATATCACTCCAGAATCAGAACCTACCCCTGCTACTACTGCCTGACAATCTCCTTATAATAAGGATGAGTTTACATTCTTCAATCCAAACCTAACAGGCAGTCAGTTCAGACATTAAGAACATCACTTTTCCAGGATGTTATTCAAACAAAATCAACTTTTCCTATGTTTCCCTCTTCATAAATACCACGGCTCCATCTAAAATGCAGTTTTTGTTAGGAAATATTATTTTTACAGTTAAGGATGAAAGCACAGTTAAATCCTCTGAAACCCTGCTGACCTCTCATATTATTTAGCATTTTTTTCCCTTCAGTTTCATATCTTAATTATAAAAATAGAGTTTCAAAACCAGCACTGTTTTCCACAATACTTGTTGGCAGCAGAAGCTAGAACAAGTTTCTTTTGGATATTTTTTTTCTCCCCTCGTTTGATAAAACTGGTCATTATTGTAGTTTGGGTGCACTACTCTTTGGGTGCACTACTCTTTGGGTGCACTCTCTAATAATCACATTACCACTTGCTGCAATGATTATCATGCCTCTGGTTAGCGGCATGATTTTAGTTATTTGCTTATTTGTTTGAATGCCTTACAAGCAAATAAAACCTGCCTGGTTCAAAGAACTTCCAGGCACTTCTGAAGTTATTAACCTGCTACAAAAGAACAAGAAGCCACGTTTCCTTGCGGTGTAAGGTACAGCATGCAGCTTGGAGGATACACATCTCTTTGCTATCACAGCACTTTGGCACCAAGCATGGTAACGCCTTCCTTCTCCATCCATCCTCACTGGTATATTCCACCCTGTAGGTCAGACTCTCCTGGATAAATTCTACAGACAGCTTTCATCTAAAATCACACATCCTGCTTAATAGGCTAAAAGTGCATAGTCTGGATAGACTCCAAAGGCCTTTAAGATTGACAGCTATTAACAGACTAGATCTTCCTGTTAGGGTCCACTAACATGAATGGTTTTCCAAGAAAGCCTTGAGATTGCTCTTTTGAGAAATAATCACCGTTCCTCCAAAAAACTGTAGAAATTACGCAGTTGTCAACATTTGCCATGAACCAACAGGATTTATCTCCTCAAGGGACATTCCTGGAATCATAGAATAATTAAAGGCTCATGGCTTTTAATTAGGAGATTTCCAGAAGGAAACCGAGCAACGTTTAACAGCAAAATAACTAGGGTAAGGAAGGTAGGGACTGAAAAGAAACCACTGCTGTTAAAGAGGGCCTACAGAGGAAAACAGAACAAAACAGAAAGAACCCTGTGTTCTCACTCTGGGAAAAGGGATGTCATGGAAGTAAATTCTCTGGACAAATGCGTTTTAAAGGAGAAAACAAGCCATAATATATTTATGAAGATCCATATTTTATGAATACGTTTCTCTCCACTCTGTTAATGCTATTTGGAAGTGCACACTACATGGCACAGAGATTTAGATTGCACAGTTTCAAAGTGTACATCATAAGCATTTACCACCTAAAAGAGTTAAACTTGTGAGCTGCTGGAAATGCAGTTTTGTTCCTTCATCTGCCTGTATTCTTAGTGTAGCAGCCAAAGCCTCACCCTCCAAGGAAGAGATCTCTCTTCTCACTTCTGAAAAAGTGAAGATGAAAATTGATAGGGACGCATGAGGCCCCATACCAGCAGCTCACTGCTTCTTAGATGGTCATGAATCTCAATCTAAAAAGCAATTCCTATTGCAACTAGCTTGAAGAGACACTAAAAATTAGTTAGATGAAGTGGAAAACATCATGAGAATGGAAGCAAACAGTGTCAGATGAAGACAGCTTTCACTTTAATGAAATCTTTAAGGTTCCCATGATCCAATTCCAAACACAGGTGGTTAGATTTGAAAGTGTCTCCAAAATAAGATCCTAGAAGTCACTGGGCTAGGAGAGGAGGAGTTATCCTGAGCTGGGACAAATCTCTCTTTCATCCACGGACAGTCTATATTCAATGATCAAATAATCCTGCATAAGGTACTACCTGTCTAATTTTAAAATTCTTCCTTTTAACACACATGCATTTCTCAGAACGTTTTAGATCCTGCATACGAACCAGCAAATCCATACCCCATGCAATTCTGTCTTGTTTCTCCTTTTAAATTTAATTTTTATTTCTCCCTATTTTCTGAATTAATTAGGCAGCTTCAACAAATAGTTTAATGTTCTATGGTGCTGCACCTTATTAGTGAAAGTCACTTTTCACTATTAAATACAAAACCCAGTAGTCAAAATGATTCAATAACAGCAATTGCAGGAGTTTCCTACAAGAAAACTAAAAACCCTAGAAAATGAAAAACTGCACGCATCTCTGCAAATGCAAATCAAGACTACAGAAAAACACACAAAAAAATACTAAATTCTACAACTGGTTACTTGTGACTAATTGGTAATTACTGTCACAGGCATAAATGAATTTATTACATACTTATTTCTTTTCTTAACTAAGAATCTGACTCTCTAACAATAAAGCATCTGCTGCATTAAGCAATTAAGATCTACTGAATAAAGATGTGCGTTGAGATCAGGCTAAATCTCATCCTAACGAGGTGCAACTCTACTGGTTCCTCCTCACCTGTTAAGACAGCAGTGCTCAGATGTTTAGAGCAGGACTCACGCAAAGCTGTTTGAGGGCCAGCAATGGAGCTATGCCTAGTGCAAGAGCTATGGCTTGTTCAAAACTTCTGGTGATGGGAGGAAGCTAGCCAGCAGGAGCTCCTGGTACTGCCACATCCAAGCTGCTTTCAAGTCAACCTGGTCAGCCTTCGATGCAATGGGCTTTTGATGAAACTGCATGCAGAGCTTCCTGTATCTCAGTCCTCTCAAGTAGGGAGCCACATGCTTTGTGCCTATGAGGAAAGCCTTAGAACGTACCCCGTAAGATGAGGAAATCTGATTTCTCGTACAAAGCAATTCTTCCCCAAACCCTGGCACATCATCCAAGATTCCCCACAATCCCCTCCAATACCTTCTCAGGACCTACCCACATACTAGCAGCCAGTACGGGTTGCGGGATCTCTGTCTGTGTATTTTGTATTTAGGAGCACGCTTAAACAGGCAACACCCCCAGCATAAGCTGAGGATGAGAACTGGCCACTCCCAACGCCCTCACCCTCCCAGTACAGCATCCACCAACTCATCCCTAGAAACAGAACCACTCATCTCCTCTTCCACCTGCAATACCACAGATTAGTCAGAGACAGAAGATACGTTTAGCACATTCAGTAAAGCAGGTGAACAAATCCATTACACCACTTAGGACTAACTGAAAGCAGTGTCAGTTTTCACCTTCACTCCCAAACTGGACTCATCTCTGTTCTCAGAGCCTTTGGAAAACCACCACCACCACAGCTGTCCTCCACTTCCCAGTGAAAGGTGACAACATTCACTGGGCATAAGCCACACAAACTGCTATGGCCATTCTTTCTTCCTGCTCTTTGACTTAACCAGTAGGTCTGAAGAGGTTAATCTACACAGCTTAAGGGCAGCTCTAACCTACCTATTGACAATTTACAGATGTTTTGCTCACCTAATTTGTTCCACTATTCACAAAAACATGCAGTTACCTTAGCAACTAGTACATTACATTTTATCTCTAAGCTGCAGAGCTTTTTCTACTCTAAAAACAAACCCCACAAGCCTACTGATACTGCATGTAATCTTTGATATTAGTTCTAGCCATTTCAGGAAACGCAGAAGTAGGCACAAGTGTAATGAAAAAGTCTCTTTTTAAAGTCTTTTATGAACAGACATTTATGAACAGATTTGCTTTGCAGATTTGTTTCCTTTGACTCTTCTAAATGTTTATTATTCTTCTCTGGGTCGCAATTTGCATTAAGGAAACTAAGAAGACAAGGAAGAATACTGGTTTAAATATAAGGAATTTGCTGGAATATGGGAGAAGGCATCAGAATGTGTCAAAAATATCAGGAATCAATGAAATATCTGAAAATTGTGACAAGAAGGAAACATCACTGACTTCAAAGCTGATTATTGGTCTTGCTCAGTAGACATCTTTGGAGAAAACATTTCCATTTTTAAATTGAAAATGAGAGCTGAGAATCAATTTTTCTAAAGCAAAAGACTCCTTTTTCTCTATAAACACATCTAGAATAAAAAATAATTACATTTAGAAACAATTTCCAGTTGTACTGCTTCCTGCACTCCATAAACCTGCGCTGAATCGGAAGAAATTTGTCTCAGCAATTTTGAAAGTGATATTGTCATCATGTAACATGAAGTGACAGAGTCAGGGCAATGAATAACAGAGATCCGGCTGACATCTTCACCACTGCCTGGTACAGGATGTTCCACACTCAGATCCTCAGAAGTGGATCAGCTTCCACTTCAACTGCTCACCTGTTGTCACCTGCAACACCATTACCCACACAGATTACAGGCAGCTAGATCTATCACACAAGGCGTTGCTGCCTGCCACACACACACACACAGAGCAATGCTGTTGCCTTTGCACGGCAAAAGGGAACGGCAGCAGGGTGGTGGCAAGAGAGAATGGGACATTACACGTCTCCCACTGAAACCCCAGCCCATGGCACCCATCACCTCCCCACAGTCACCACCCCATTCAGCTCCATGAAGGAAGACAGTGGGAAAAAGGGAGATGAAAGGAACAAGTGACAGCAGGCTTAGTGCTTCCCAGCCCAGCAGCTGTGTCGTGCTGTACAAGGTGAATGGGAGGTAAAGGAACAGTTTTCATTTCAAGGCGAATATGCTTTGGGACAAATTTTTTCACTTGCATCAACATAAAGTCACAGGTTGGTATTTTCTCAAAAAGAAACTATGAAGATTTATTTCAAGGGACAAGCTGAAAAGTTAGCAAAATTCTTGAGCCTTCTGATTTCAGCACGTTACTGATTAAATCCCAAGATTGGTGCTTACATTCAGTTCCTAATAAATTCTTTTAACTACCTTTGAAATTAGGAGTGATCTGAAATTCTAGCTTGAGTTAATACTTTAATGAAATAACTTCTGAAGGGCCTTGTACAAGGACTGTGATATCCTTTTATAGCCACGACACAGTGTTTGATTTCCAGATACCAGCTCTACAGCGCTCATTTCTGCATATCTGAATACACTAGAGAACTTAGGTTCCGTTTATTGCAAAATTCAGATACCTTTCAAAGCCTAATTTTCCCATCAAAGATGGCTAAAATAAAAAGCAGCTGGACAGTTTTTCTTTTTTTCTTTTTTTTTTTTGAGCTTTCCATTTAACAGGAAATTAAATTTTTAATCAAAAAAGCACAGCATCATTTAAAAGCAATAAAACTTTGTAGGAAGCCATCAGTACAAAGTGCAATCTAAACCTAAAATTTTAATCGTAGTTAATTAAAATGTTGGTAGGGAACTAATCTAGTATTCAATCAGTTATTTGTAATTAATCTTCCAGCAATTCAAACTGGGGATGGGCACTGAAATTCTAACCCAGGGGTTTTCTGGTGTACTGATCCTTGCAGCTCCCTCCTCCTGCCAGCTCAGACTCTGTATGGTGAGTTGAGGCTGACAGACACCACTTCTGATTTTCTTTGCTGCTCTCACAGATTCATACTCACAGTTCACTGCCTCTCAGACCCACAACAATCAGATCTGATGCACCTCTGGTAACTCTTATTTTTAATTCTGTTCCTCTCTACCTTCTCCCTACAAGTATCCTTCTATCTGAACTTCAGCATAACTCCATTTCAAACCTGGTTTTCCTATACAGCTAAAGAAAATCACTGAAGCTGACCAGGAATAATCACCTCCACAACTCAGCACATAGGCCTTTCTGAAGCTTCTCACTATTTCTAGAGCCACAGCATACTTGAATGATTTCTAATTTTTTTTTTTTGTAACAGATGACACTGACCTTTCCATCCATGTCTGTCTGTAGCCACTGTCCTATTCTGTCATTGAACACCACAATTTGCTCTGATCATAGATTTTAGAGGAAGACACCAAATTCCTGTCTGCTGTTGTCTATTACAAACTGTGTAATGTTTTCTATCATTATCCACACTGTGACTGCACACAACGCTCTATCCCTACCACCATGATAAAATAACTGTATGAAGCAATAGCACCACCTTGTCAAGTAATCCATAACTTTCATCCCTTTCAGCAAAAAAAAAAAGCAGAGTGAATTGTACACCATTACATAGTTACTGTCTACATTAACATTCATTTATTTTGCTGAAAAAATGATGTAATTGAAGAGTAGTGGGAAATCATAATGATGCCAATTCAGACTTAACAACTCAGTACTGTCTGTTCCATCCATTCTCTACTACTAGACAGAGGGACAGAGGAGACTGGCTCTACTAAAATGCTTCCATATTTCAATTCAGTTCAATTGTGTGCAACAAAGAGTTGTCTTGCACACAAATACAACTAGCATTTAAAAGATTAGGTATATGAAAAGATGTGAATTAATACGCTACTGCAAATTATGCCATTCATTTTCCTTACATAATACTGCAACCATCCATTAAAATTCATAAAACAATTCATAGCTTTTTAAATGTCTACATATTTATGAGCACTCATTTGAAACTAAAATTGTTTTATTATTGACACATTCTTCTATCTTGGCAAAAAAAAGCAAAATGTTGAGTACTAAGGGCTAATGACTTCAATATTTTTTGCTGCTATTAATCACACTTGGAGTGCCACAAAAATGAGGACTTTTATCCAATTCCAAAACATAATAATCAAATAATTAAGACACCTAACCCAAAGCCAATAAATGATATTCCTAGCAGAAAATGTGGTGATGTAATTGTAACAATCTTAGGGCCTTATTGCTGTCGCCTATAAAAAAAAAAGTATTGGGAAAAGGAAATAAAAACTAATGGCAGCCCCAGCTGTTATCATAAACAGAAACAATATTTTCATTTTAAAAGAAAACAGATACATTTTCCTCAATTCAAAATGCATGTTACTTTCTGTAATATTCATATTCATGTCATTTAGAAGCACACAACACACCTCTGTATAGGAGACTGGAGATCTGTGTCTATTTAACGAAGATTTACAATCACAATCATAGAATCACCCAAATCAGGAAAGACCTTTTGGGTCAACAAGTCCAACCAACAGCCAACCTACTGAGCCCCACCACCAAAACAATGAGACCCTGATGGGGACCAAATTTCACCAACCACTAGGATACTGTCAGATTCATCAATATAGGAGGAATAACTTTGTGCTTATTTTGTAACGTAAAGGAAAGCACAAAATAAAAACTGTGAGTGATTCTCCACCAGAACACGAGCACCCTGACAGGGTAAATTATTCGCTTTCATAATTACTCATCTAATTATATCCAGCATGATTTTTGGATACATAGGGGATGCCATTTGTGTTCATTACACGCCTGACAAGGAGACATGGCTTCTAAAGCCAGGAAGACTAATTCCCTCCCTTTTTACCAGGAGCAGGGCTGGCAGTGAAGGAAGAAGAGGCACCAAAAGCCACCTCAAATATAAAATCAGAAATCCTGTGAACGTTTTAAAGCACAGAATAGTTACTTTTTCATTAACTCCTTTAATAGAAATAGCAAGGCCAACCAGCCATCGAGAATTTTAAAGCATCACCGATGCTCATTACCATTCACCTCCAGCATCAGGTTTGCAACTGTATTTTGTTACAATGCACCAGACAGAGCAGGGTAATCATAACAATCCAGAAAAACAGCCAAAATCTATCTCCCGTGCTCACAGAGCAGCAGAACGCAGCCATGTGCAGGCTGCTTTCATGTTTTTGTGTTGGCAGTGTGCTCACATTAGTCTCAACCCTGTCACGTTGACAACCAGCACTACTGAACGAGTGCCACGAGCAGGGCACTGTGTGCAGACAGCTGGGGAGCGAGCCAAGACCTCTGCAGCCGTGTTCATTTTCCAGCAATACATAGGGTTACTGGCTTTTTGTTGTTTTGTTTTATATGATTTTCTCCTCTCTGGTCATTTGTTTGTACCATTTATACCTGAGGCTGCCGCCTACAAAACGTACTGAGAAAGAAAGCTCATTGAGGCAAGGGTGGCTTCGTAATGAAATAGCACATAGTTTTTAAGCACACTCAGCACAATTTAAATATGGGCTCTAGAATGTACTATTCTGTATGTACAGTTGGTCAAAGTTTCAAAATAAAACATATGCAATCAGTGAGTTCGATAACACACTGACATTTCCACTTCAAGAACTTCTAAATACTCCTATGCTTCCCTGACCATTTTGGAGCTAGAGAAAACTGACAACAGCAAGACAAGTAAACAACAGGTTTTCATTCCACTGGTTTCCAATAAGCATGTACTGTCAGAACAGGACTGAAAGGTTTTAACCTCTGATCAATGCCTTTAAGAAGTTGACGACATAAGAAATACGTTAACGGCAAATAGTAAAACATATCTAGAAGCGATTCTTAAGTTATATAATTATTACTAGGGTTGGCAGGAGAATAAATCTTCATTTTTTTGGACTGACTGTGCATGCTTCCCTTTGCTTAGAGAAAGAATTGTTAACATTTAAATTGAAGTAAATTAGACCAATTTATACACTTCAAAGCTGGAAACACGATCCAGCACCAAGCAAACTGGCAAGTCAAGGCTGTTATCAGCACCTCCTGAATAAACCTCTGCAATGTTGTGTACTCAGCACACCAGACGTTTGTGAGGAGCAGAGCAACACATAGCGACCTTTGAACAGCCAGGCAGCAGTCAGACTGCAGCTGCTGGAGTCTGGGAACCTGGCATCTGCAACATGCGCATCAGCTCTAACTAGTTTTAGCAACCTTAAGGTACTCCTGCATTAAGCAACTTGAAGTGGTTTGCTGTTTATCAGTACGCTTACCACAGCTATCATCATCTTAAATCTGACTGAAAACAAACCTCAAGAAGAATCAGAGAGAGGTGTAAAAGGGGCCAGCAGATTTCACTTTCAGACTTGAACGTTTTCAAAATCACTGCACTGACCTGCAACAACACAGAGGAGATACCTGCTGTGTTCTGCATGCTGGAGTCCCCTCTCAAGCGTGAAGGTGCAGAAACACTATGTTACAACCAGAAGGGACCTGACCAAGCGCAGTCTCTGGGCCTTAGCACACTGATGAATTGCTAGAACAGCAGATGACCAATATCCCTAGTAGGATCCAAGCATGTCACTTCATACTCTACATTTACAAAAAGCCTCTAGACCACACAGCCACCTCAGCTGTGACTCAGTTCTCCACTTTAATATAAGGTATGTCACTAACACTGAGCCACAGACCAGTGGGACTCTACCATGAGCATGTAAAAGAAGATCTTTGGTAGGATTAGCTTTCTGTTTCTTAACAAGAAGAAAGGAAAAAAACATTTCCTCCAGAAAAGGACTTAAAAATACTGATATTTTGTTCTCTTTTCTCTTATGGTCTTCCCAGTCCTAATTTACACTTCTGTTATTGCATCCAAATAAAACACACAGGATACAAGTTGTGGGCCAACTGCAGCCAAGCTCGTAATGGCTAACACTTCAGAGCCCTAATTGGTGTTTAATGCTTTCCTGATGCACACAGTTTACCATAATCATTTTTATAATCAGGTTATCAAGTTTGTAGCTCTTTCTTAGCCCTCTTTCTTTCCTCCAACACAACACACAGCCAAACTGCCTCAGATGATAGGACAGAGAGAGTACGGCAATATCCCTATCATACAGAATAAATAAATGCAATTCAAACTTTAAGTAGCACTGAAGATCTACTACTAACAAGTGCAAAAAAAAAAAGTATTTCTGCAAGTCTAAAAATTTCTTTCATAGTTTTTATGCCCTGATGTTGTCAGCTGCAAAATTAAACTAGAAAAAATGATGGTGTTCCATAAATTAAGGCTTGTGTATGTGCAACACTGGAAAGCCCAAAGGAGGTATTCTCTTCTCCCTGTCCTCTTATTGTCTGAGAAGTATTTAAAAGGGTACAAGTAGATGGATGACACCAAATTTTTTTCTTTATATGTGGCGCAACAGGCAAAGAGACATGGCAATAAGGAAGCAGGGATAGACAGCCATATCATATTAGTACAGTCTTATTCCTCAAATATTTCATTTGCCAATTGAAAACTAGAAGTTTGGTTTCAGATTAGAAATAGTTAAAAACGGAGCTGGGAACCACAAGGATTAGCAGCTCTTACTAATCCTTCTTTGTTGTGATATTGCACAACTTGGCAGCTTTGAACTACTCCAAATATTTACGATTTCGAATGGTTTACAGATATGAGAGCCAAACTGGACAGCTAATGACACAATCACACAAGGATCAGTTGCCTTCATTTTCAGTGAGGGGAAAAACAAGAAAGTTAAGACTTGTTCTCTTTCCATATCCATTAAACACTCCATCTTTTATCAGAAATAGATAGAGGATAGGAATATTTATTCTTACAGCAATCACTGTTGTTGATTTTTAGTTATTTTAATTTTTTTTTTTTCCAAATTATCATTTTAACTTTGAATTTAATTACTGCAATGAGATGAAGGCTGAATCACCACTAACTTCAGTGCATTAATATTGTCTGGGTTTGTACCAAAACTCTTAACCCTGAAGTTATTTCCGTATTTTCTTCTTTAATGCTTAAACAGTTATCAGTGTTTAAGCACCTTTGGCATTAAGCAGAGCAAGGAAATTGAGATTATAGAGTTCCATCACTGATGCTTTTCCTAACACCAACTCCAACTTTTTGCAAGTAGGTTGTTCTTACGAAGAAGTTGCCATTACTTTATTTTCAAAAGCAGCTGAAAACTTCTATTTTGCAGTTAATCACGTGAATTAATTCAACTGAACTCAGATGCTTCTATTAGTACAGCAAAGGTAAATCAACAATATAAAAAAAAAGACATTACTGAAACCACTGCTACCAAAATAAACTTCTACCTGCCAGTTGCTGCTAGAGAGCAAAATAAGAACAGTACAGTAATCCAAAGAGAAAACAGGTGGCTTGCCAGATAAGCACATTTTCTACATCACAGCTGGGATAATGCATCTTACGCCTCAAGATTTAGAGATGGCAGCCATTGTGTTTCTGACAAGAGACGAAATCCACAGTAGACTAAGCCCATCATTTTCATTGGGCTTCCACACTTTGTCAGCCATCACAGCACTACGTAGATATTCCTACAGATTCTGATATATTAACAGTTTCATCTTGCTGATTACACATAAGAAAGCCAGATAATAGTGCAGATCAGAAGGTAGGAAGAATCACTAGCAATTTGACTCAGTATGGGAAAGAAAAGAATTTCACATTGGAGTTAATATAGTTAGACACGGTGAAAATGTTTTTAATTTCAGTTTATTATTGAAGAGACAACAGATTATTTAGAAATACTGATCTTCATAAAAGAAAACGTGATCATGGCTAAAGTCAATATCACAGGAGCTTTTGCAACGATCAACCTGATTAAGAAAAATCATTCTAAATCATGTTGCATTTAAAATTTGCCTTTAGTGATTTAAGAATGAAAGCTAATGGGAACAAACTTGGATATATAAAATACAGTAATTATACAATTATGATGATGCATAAAGTGACTAATACAGTAACACTCAAGTTTAACAACACAGCACGGAAAATACTGTCACAAAAGACCCGGCAAATCAACCATAAACTATTCAAAAATTATTTCTATATTTATTTCTTTTCCCTTACCAACTAAAGCTCTGCTGAAGCCACAGCATCACTGGCTGCATCTGAAAACATCAGTTACTCTTGCATGAAATTGAACTTTATAAAGAATAAGAAGTTACTGATGATCTTCAAGTTTCAAAGCATAATAGAAATGTTTGTCTTTATACTCGGTATAATTTAAACATTTATACACTAGTAATTCAGAATGGCTGAAATACCTCATGGTTACAGGGCTTACAAATGATAATGAGCAGTGCTGTATAAAATACATTTTTTTTTTCTTTGAAACATCTCAGCATTTTGCTTCTATTCCATGGAACAGAGGATTTTAATTTTCTCCTAGTACAGTAAGCAATCATGCCTCTTAGTTTACCATCTTTACAACAGGTGGGCATATTCAAAGAATCGAACGTGCTAACTTCCCACAGCAAACACCCAAGTAAAACCAACTGATACAGAATGAAAAATATGGCCAATTAGAACTTCTTAGCCTATAAACTCAATAAACCAGAAAACACAAGAAAAGGTTTGCTAAAAACAGTATGTCAAAAACATACCAACAGGACGACTATTATTATTTTTTAAGTAGGATCAACTGTGATTTAGTTACAAAGTTCCAGATCTTTTTGTTTAAGTGTTGAAGTATACAATTTCTTTCTCCCCCCAAGCCCAGCATGCGCATAGAAACTGATTCTAGTTTCAGGTCTCAACATCAACCATTCTAAACTCACAATATCAACAGAGTTGCTGCTCCTTCACTAATCCTTTGTCGTCCTCCCCAAAAGCCAGATATGGGTCACTAAGTGGACTGGGTGCTCCCTCCTCTAACTCTGAATAAGAGCCGTGTCCAAGAAATTTAAATGAAACACAGGAATATGTCAACGTTCTCCACATTTCTGTGGTCTTCAAAAGGAATTCAAATCAAGTTCACAACTGTGATAAATGAGTTCAGTAAAAAAGCACACATTTTCACTTACAGTTTCTGTAATCTGTGGAAGTATTGCGATTTAGAAAAGGCTGTGAATATTGGCTAGGGTTCAAAGCCTCAAATAAACTTGTTTGTTTCTTAGGTTAGAATTTTCATACAGAAAAAACTGAAATGCCATTCATCAGATGTCAGTGGGCCTAATTCACATCTGGTCAAAAGTAATTTAAGGATCCCAGATGTATCTCAATGCCTCCACTTAAATCTGTCTTCCCTCAGCTGTAGTGCAGATGAACCATCTGAATGCAGCCCATGTCACAGATTTTCACAGCTGGAAAGAAAAAAAAGACACCAACAAAAAAAACAAGTTTTGAAAACTAAGATCTAATTTGGACCAAAGTAAATTACACTTAACTAAAGATGAGCTGCAAGTTGAAGTTACTGCATCTTTTAAATTCTGGCAAATATCTATATACATGAGCCTGCTTCACCAGCAGTTTTGTTTCTTTTCCTGGGATACTTAATTGTCTGCACAAAAGGAAAAAACCCAAAAACCAGCACTCAGAGCCCTCAGCATACAGAAAATTCCTATTCGTTCAGTCCCGAGGCAGTTCATTTAGAGAAGATTGGTACAAAATTAAATGATAAATTAAATCTGAGTCCAAGTCCATGATTAATTTTAAACAAACATCTGTTTCTGAGGAAACAAAACCCATGTTATTTTAATAAAAAAATACAACACTTCAGATATATGAAGGTGATTTTTCTTTCCTCCAACTTTCAGTTTTGCTGTAATTGCATTTTAAAAGTCAATCTAGTTCAAACAGTTGCAGCTGACACCAACTGAGGGAAAAACAATCAGAATTTCTTAAACCCAGCAGCTGACTTCACAGATAGACAAAAATATCCTTCATTGGCCCTTACACTCATTTAGTGAGAGCAGAGCATTACAGGCTGCAGAACTGCCTGGGAAGCAGGCATTACATTCAGTAAAATGTTTTCTTTCAGCCCAGACAAAGACAAAACAATAAGCTGAAGCTACAATGGGCTACCTTCCTTATTACAGAAAATAAACCCAAAATGACAACACCCTAAAGCTGTGTACATGTGTTGACACGAAGAATCCTTGTATTTTCAGATTCAGTTTGATTTTTCTCTTGCTTTTGGGTAGATCTCGAGAATAGAACCTCACCCACCATCACCAACACTGCTCAGAAAAGGCATCTTGGCCGAGCCAGGCACCAGCAGAATGGATAGGTTATCACCTGTGAACCATCCCCAGCTGCCTGGGTTAGAAGTGCAGTCACATATTTAAAAACCAAGACAACAAATGTTTCACTCTGTCTAAAGCTGAATTCAGTAATAAGGTAAGTGTGTAAACAACTGTACACTTCAATCACTGTGTGAAGCCACTGAGAGCACACAACAAGGCACTCCACAGCCTTTTCTTGCTGCTCTACCAGTTTGTCTCCGTCACGCTCTCTGGGAAGGGCAGAACTTAACAAAATAAAATTACATACCCAAGGTAGGAAGACAATGTGTTTTGCATGCCACTGATTTTATGAAAAGTGGCTGCAGGCAGAACAAGAACACCAGACTATGTGCATACACCCACACAACCACCACAAGAACCTCAAGTGGGATGGATTTGCAGATCAACTCCTTTGATTGCAAAAACATGCAACATCTGCAGACAATGATTTACAGATTTATAACCTGTAATCTCTAATCTTCCCTGAAGAGTGAAATGGTAAAAGAAAGACTGGTTTATAGACCCTTGTGATGTCCTTCAAGGATCAGGAGAGCTGTCCTCAGCAGAGCCAGCACATCAGCTCCCGCTGTTTCGTGGCTCTTGACATTCACACAAACAATGGAGGATGCAGCTTACCATTTGAAAATCCAGCATTATCAGAATGAATAAAAAAATACATTGCAGTTCTAAGCCAAATTTCATCCTCTGTATTTAAGAAAGCTTTACTTTCATTAATAATTGACCGAAGTAAAATTGAGGGGCTAGCAGGTAAAAAGAACCAACACCAAAGGGAACACTTTGCTTGTTGATCATCTCTGCAGAGCACTTAGAGATACTCAATTTGAAATGGGGCTTTACAACACAAGTTAAAAAGAACAAGTGTTCATCTAACTGAGCACATGTGGCACTGAAGTAACACCACCCTCTCTCACCCAGAAACCTGCCCCAGCTCTTCTACGTGAGAAAGGAAGGAGGTAATGAGAATAATTACATCAAGACCTGCATTTAAACCTGTTTTATAACTGGTATTAGAACAGTGCCTACAGCATTTCAGATGAACAGCCAATGAGCTGTTTGGAACATCCTCAGGAAGGTGGAAACTTACTGCTTGATTTTAGGTTTCCATTCCCTGTTGCCATCAATGCAAACAAAGCTGTCTGGTGCTGCCAGCTTTCCTAGCTGACCAAAGGTGCAGAATTGGTTTCTGAACAAATTCTCACTTTCCTTTTGTTCCTCCTTCTCTTTCAGTTCTGACTGCTCTTGATAAGAGCTATACTATTCATACTGAGTTTTAATAGCTCAGCATGTTCTAACCTCACACATTAGGAAAGTATATTCAGAAGTCTTTGGGTGTTGGTTTTCTTCCCCTCTCCCCTCCCCCCATCCTATTTAATTTGCACATTCTTCTACAACTAGAAATGAGCCATTTAAAGCCACGAAGCTTCTTTTAAGTACCCCTTGACATCGTACTAAGGTAAAGGCTCTTATGTACTTATGACACATTTTTAACCCACACTGCTTGCAGAGCACAGGCAGTATTATCCGAGTATCTCAAATGAGAGCTTAAGTGAAACAAATGACATGTACAAAACAAGCCAAGGGGTTTAGCAAACAGAGAAAAATCCGTTACTCAACCAAAAATTGAAACAAATCCTCTTCCACCGTAGCCCACGCATAGCTTCGAGTCTCCCAAGTACAACCCTGCAGTTAGCTTTAACAGGTTCAAGCTACAGCCCTTTTGTGGTTTTTTTTCCTACCTGAAGAATCTATCTTCCTACATATAGGTACTAGAAAATTTAGAGAAATTCACCTACTGTTCAAGCACAAACTGTGTTGAACGTAAGACAGAAGATAAATTTCCCCCAGAGCAAGTCTTTTGTATTTTAAACTGTATGTCTTCCATAACAAATTTGTTAATAAGAATCAAAAAGAGAAGAGTTTATTACTTTTTAATCTAAAATCTTTACACCTTTATAGATATTTAGGTTACTTCACAGTTTATTATATTTTCTGTTATCATTAACTGAAAACTAATGGGTTTCTAGTATTGCGGCTTCAGTGTATTAACTGCAGCAACACCAACATGAATTTTCCATAGCTGCATACAGCAGTAGCACAAATCTGACCTGCCAGCCAGAAACTGTACCCAGTATATAAAAGTTAGAGCTTACATTTGTCAAGATATTGAGCTTCCCTGTGTCACCAAAGTAAATGGCTCAGCACATCTAGAGTTTCTTTGAAGTACGAGGCCCAATTTGAACAGCTAGATGGTAACTACAGCAGGGTGAAAAAAATCAAGACAGATTTTAGTTCTTAAACTTTCTGACATTTTTAGAGAGAACTCGATGGGCAAATGGATTTTTTTTCCCCTGTAAAGTTTCACACTTTTTCAGAAAATTAGGACAGATAAAAAATATTATTCATAATGTTAATCTTAGTACTAAGACTCTTCAGAGAAGCCAAAATATGTTGGGGAGCTATGTTTTTTATTTTTACAGAGGGTTCTGCAGTAGAGACAGCACTTTAATCCTGCTCCATGAAAAGAATACATATGCATCTTTCCATTTAAGCATTTAGCCTTATATCAAAACATTTGAACAAAACAGACATACCTTGCCATTGAATGTGATCAGAAACTGCATCATTGCCCGGCGTCCTTGAAACAGACCCAGCTGCCTTCCCCATGGAAGTTCATTCTAACTAAACGCTTGACTCTCACATGACACGTTTCATCTCTGTGTGTTCTTAATAGGCTACTGTTTACCTGCTGGAGCGCAACCTGTCACTTTGGCCACCTCAAATGCCTGCAAGCATCAGTGATATTCTGCTACTCCTTTTGTTCTCAGCAAAAGGTCAGCTGGAAGGGTTCAAGCATCAACACACAACTGGCAGAAACCCCTGCGAGGGAGCAATTTCCTGCAGAAGAACTGGCAACATCTCCTACAAGCTGCCTCTCTGAAGTCATCTTTGTCCTATTTCACTTAGTTTACTATTCAGTAAGAGGTCACCACATCACTGTAACATGCACAAAATGTGAGAAATTTCAGATGTTGCTTGGTATCAATTCTCACTACAGGATGCTTGAGGATACAAAGATGAGAATTTAAGTAAAACAAACATGGAGAAATTATAGAGGAGCACCCATCCTATGATGAAACAGGGAAGAAAGTACAATATTTCTCAAAGGTGCCCTATGAGTTTCCCTTCCAGCGCAGCCTACTTGCATGCTGTATCTTTACAAACATCCTCTCTTTTCGTATTGGATGCATCAGAACAACTGTTGGCCCAAAGCCAAGGTTCACTGGTACACTGGACTAAGTAAAATATCACCAGCTGGCCACAACCATCAAGGCCATGCAGACTGCCTCCCTGCTTTACACAGTGGGTAGAAAGTAAGCACCTTTGTAGTCCCACAGGGAGTGAGTACAAGGAATGCGAGTCTCCATCACTGTCATCACAGTGAGAGGCTCTCCATCATCCTTCTTTCAAGAGACCGTTCTTGGGAGCTCTCTAACCCAGTTTTCCTCACAGAGTTTATGTAGCTCCAGTTCTCCCGGATAGGAAAGAAATCTTCCTTCATCTGCCTTTTGTGGAACGACATAAAGCAGCAGTGACAACTGAGGAAGAACTCACTCTCCTGAAAAGCGATGCTAGCTAGGCAGCTAGCATCTTATCAGATCAAATCACTATTTCAAGCAAGACTCAATATCTTTACACTGACATTTTCTTTGAACCAAGGTTAAAAGGAAGAAGTAGAGAAACAAAGTTCCAGCCTTTTTCTCAACTAGTCCTTGGAACTGCGCTTTTTCCTCAGCAAATAAAGTCAACTGAGATGCAATCGTAATTTTAAACGTACCTCCAAGACAAGAAACATACTGTTTATATTATAGGGTCCCATGGTGAGAAAGTGCCTTTGATAGAATTAGAGTTTGCTTTCTTGCATCTTAAATGCAAATTTCTCTAGAGATAGATAAAAAAAATCCAGTAAGAAACAAAAAAAATTTTAGCAATAAAATATTTTTAGTACATAAACAAACCAAAATATTCTCATTTGCATATGGTACATCATCTCCTCTGGTGCTTTTTATTTTTATCTTGTATGACAATGCAACTCACAAACTAAATAACCAAAAGACGACGACAACATTTCTGGTGCCAGATGCTGAAGATCAATAGCCATTTCCCAAAGTTTATGGTATAATTAAAATTTGTAACAGAAATAATTTTCCTTTTCAACCCCTCAGGCTAAGCCTAGAATTACTGACTCAGTCAAAGTTATGTAGTACAGCTTTTTTATATTTTTATTTTATGTTTATGAATAATATAAAGGATTTTCTATGGTTTTTACATGTAATCTGATCAATGTAGAAACAGTGAGTAGGGAACATTCTCAACATCAGCAGGGCAACTGTTATAAACATTTTGTTGCTGCTCAGGTATGTAAAGGACATGGGTTTATACAGTTAATCAACAGCTAGACTACAGCTTCCAGGAGGCTGGAGAGAAAGCCTATGAATTAAAAGAAAATTTAATGTACTCTCCTTTATTGCTCAGCTGTCACAAAGCCTTCATTAGAAGAGAGGCACCACTACAAGCGACCTGAGCCACGAATGCCACCTGCAGCCAGATTAACATGGTATCTGTTATTTCATTGACCAGCAAATTAGAATGGCTTTAAATTTATAACGGGGGATAGCCCACCTATACTTTTTTCCCCTACCCAAGCCATACTAAGAAAAGACTTCACAAGAGAAAGGACAGCAAATATGAAGAGAGTGCAGTTGATCCAGAGCAAGTATGCGTCTTCTCTACAAAGAGAAAATTGATTTTACTGCAGAATCCACTTTGCCATGACTTGGATTTTCTGTAACTCTCAGAACTGCAAGTCAAATACTTTCAGTTTAGGAGCAAATAGATGCTTGCTTGTTTTCAAATTTTCAACCCTAAAACCTCACCCTTGGAAGTTAAACTGGATTATTCCTTGCTCCTGTGTCTTAATTAATGTTAATCATAACACAGACCAAATTAAACCCTCCAATAGCCATGTAAGCGCATCACTTTCATTGTATCCTCACAAATAAAATACAACTGGAAAGTTAGTAAACATTTCCACGGATGAAGCATAAGAACAAATACAGCCTGACTCAGCCCCTCCTTGCAGAGCAAGCAGGAATAAAATGCAGTGAACTTCATATAAAGCATGTAAAATCTGAGCATAAACAGAGAGCAAGAATGCAACTTCTACACAACCACTGCTTGATGAAAAAGATGCTGTCAAAACTAGCTATTATGAAACTATTGTTAGTGCTGTGGATTTGTGGTAAAATTCAGGCTAAAAAAAAAAAATCAGCTTCACTTTCTACCTCTATTTCCACAGACACAGAATTTGTTTAGGTTAGGCTTCTTAGCCTTTTGAATGTTAAAAAGGGTTTCAATATATTACCAAAATAGAACTGGAAACATGAAATCAGAAAAGGGTAAAAGCAGTGGCACCACCACTTAGGGTGGGCGTTGGTACACATGGCTCTGCACCGGATGAAATACAGCTCGGAGGCAAAAGTGATAGTGAAACCTAGAAAATACCACAGTAAGTAATGAAATCACACCATCTCTGACAGATATATGCTCTGATTTACAGAAGGTAGTTTTCTGTTCTGTATGTGGTGACACATTCACACTTCCTCAGGCTGACACAGCTTTAGGCCATTTCTTGCTCAGAGATTAAGCTTGGGATACCATGATCTTAAGACGTGGAAAGGTAAGTAAACCTGGTTGCTTCCCCTGCCCCCAAGGCACAACTTCACCTGGATTCACTTCAGCTGGATTCACTGCTGCATGAGTCAAATGGCCTCTGAAAAAATCTTTTAGAAAAATATGCTTTCAGAAGAACATCTGAAATACCTGAAGTCTGCCTGGATGTCCTCAAGTTCATCTGATAGAGAAGGTACAATTACAGTACCATGTAATAACTGAGTTTAACTGTTCATGAATATGGAATTTTGCACTAACTCGTGTGACAGCAGCAACATCACCAAGAGCACACACAGCCAAAGCAGGGCACTTCACCTGTTTTTTAGGCTTGTGCAAATGACCTGACAGAAAACACTTTATGTCTATGACATTCTGTTACGCTACCTTCACAGTGCACTCCTTAATTTAACAATTCAGTTTCAGAGGACAAAATTCAAGCAGTATATCTTCTCCCCCAAATATGCTGCCTGGTTATACGACCAGAAACACATTAGTGAAAGATGAGAAATTATTAATGTATGTTATAGCTTCATTCTCTCAGTGCAGAGCTGCTTCATACACAGAAGGATACCCAATACATAACATGTATTAAGACAATCTGGAGACACACACGGAGCCACCCTGAGTCACTAGAAATAGTACAAGTTAGAAAATCAAGTCTGCAGTTTTGGCCCAGTTACCCAATAGCCAGTTTCACCTTTTGCAGAATTCACTACATAATACACAGGAGAGCATTCTTGCACAGGTATTGTGCCAGTGCTCTTCTGTACAGCATACACTTCCTAAGCAACTCATGTTTTGCCTGTTGGCTTGACTCTGACTTTCATAACAAACATACAGAAAAAGCTACCTAGCAGAAAAAAACAACAACAACAAAAAAACCCCACAACCAATAACACCACATACACACACAATTACTGAGAAGTAGAAATAGTATAATAAAGTAGACTTTACAGGGAGAAATTCATCATTACTTAACCACAGTATACTATGTAACAACACTACACTGCATTCAGGTGAGCTCCGAAAATCTAATGCCTTATTAGGAATATCAAAATTATGAAGTCATAATTAGACAAAAAAAACCAAAACCCTTAGAAATCTAAGGATCTTGATCACAACTATATTTCAATAAAAAAAATCTTGTTTGTCTTTAGGAAGCATATTTCAATAATTAATAGCAAGTTGAAAACTTTTGGTATTTAAGGATAGAACCTCAAGATTGCATCATCTTTTCTGTGGTGGAGATGAGTGAATGTATTGCTTTTTAAGCAAAGAAAAAAGACAAGACGACTTCTAAACCACCACCTTTTCCAGCAGAACTCTGGTGTCCTATCCCTATGCAAAGGTACAAAAAATCCCATTCACTTCCAGAAAACCTCAAGTACTTGGAGAAGGGAAAATGTCCTGTTCGGACCTGCTACAAATGCAAAGTACTTTTCCAATTACAAACTTGTGTCACCATTGCAATGAAGCTTACACAAATCCTGTTTTCTTTTGTCTGAATTGCTAAAACTACATTGATATCCACCCTGCATCAATCTCAGTTCTTTACTTTTCTCCAATAAGTGCCATTCATTCAGACAAAGGAGGCATGGGAATGGCAAAAATCTAATTATCTTACTTCTGTTCATCTTTTAAGAAACATCTTCTGGCCAACAATTTATTGGGGAAAAGACCACCACTCTCCTTTGGGTCCCCTGAGTGGCAAACAAAATCTGATAGAAGCTACAGCTAACTAGAGATTATTTCCCTGCTAGCACAGTTTCAAAGCTGAAAGCAGCTCAAGCGTAGAAATAAAAGTTTTTGGACACTTTGCAAACATCATCCATTTGCTATACATTTTCAATTTCAGTACTATTTATTACAGCAAGATGTTGCTATCTTGTTTCATTTCCAGGCATACAGATTAGGAAGCAATCATCTGCAACACACCTCTAAAAACTGGAGAGGAATATAACAGCCAAATAAGAATAACACAGAGCAGAGTGTGAGCTGGAAGCCTTTGGTTTGATATTCAGCTCTGCAGTAGATTCTCACCATTGGAAGAGATTCACAATTATCACACTTCAATTTAAGTAGCTTTCTCAGTTTTAATACGCTTGCATTACATAGGATATTTTTTCTAGAACTACAATTTCACACCCTGCTTTATAAACACAAACCAGAAAATCGACATTAAAAAAACAGCATACCTGTGATAAGAGTTAAAAGCATCTAGGAAAAAAAAACAGAATGATTAAAGCTGAAGTCAAATGAGTGCTCTGTGCTGATCCTGCTGCTGATGACTCTACAGGACTATCAGAATCTCATATTTCTCACAGCACCAGGACAGTGATCAGTACATACTTCTCTAGCTCTCTACATTCACTACTCTGAAATGAAAGTCAAAAATCTACAGGAGGCAGCAATAAAGTGAATTATTTTAAATTATCCATTGTTCCCGTACCTTGTTGGTGAATAGAGTCAAACTATGTAAGAAATGCTGTCTCAGAAAACTTCACTATTATCATTCAAATAGAGCCAAGAAAAGATCCAGTGACATTCTGCTAATAATTGTCCAGATAGCTAACAGGCACTGAACTCAGGGAACTGAGGTCCTCAGAATCAAATGCAAAGCAGAAGTGTGATTTTATTCATTTTTTAAACAATGGACCTTCACGTCTACCATCTTACGCTGCAGAATTCCATTTAAAAACTGCAACTGATTACAGCATTCATTAGCATTATCCAAAGCCCCACTCAAGCACACTGAGGCTGTTCCTTGATATAGTGGCCAGGAAGTTCTCTTGATAAGAGAAGCTTGAGACTGAAAAGAAACACTTCTGAAATTCGCTTTCTGAGACATTCCCTTTCTAATTCCTGCTGCTCCACACAAGCATGCCATGCTCTTTATGTATGCTCTTGATGTTCTCCTATCGCCTTTCTCAGCAAAAAGTACTAGTTGCTTCTTTTAGACTTGGCCTGTAAAAATTTCATGAGACTACATATATATTGATCTAAAAAATAAAATAATCAACATCAGAACACAAGAACAAACCCCAAGGAACACATGCTTCAGAGCTGATCCATAACCCCAGATTAATTACAAAAAGAAACCGAACTTGCTGGAAGTTTAATACAATAACATACTCAATCACATCTTTATAATAATCTTTTATAAAATACTAATGATGACTCTTAAAATAGCCATGTTAATAAGCAGTGCGTAGCAGAGCACTGAAAAAAATGAGGATGGTACAATAATAACGCTCATTTGAATTCTCCCATTCTAGCATACTCCCAGTGCCTCTCAAGATCCAAATAATTAAGCTGCCCCAGCCTCAAACTGTTAGCTCAGCTTCATGGGGAAGCAAGTGTGTACTGCATAGGCTCAGCAGGTGAGTACACCTAACACGACTATCCAGCAACACAATACAGTGTGAAATCAATTACAACTCATGTATGACATCACACGAACGTTTACAGCAATAGCACCTCGTGGGGCTAGTATGGTTAGAGCCCCCTGTAAACAGAACTTTATTCACAGAAAACTGAAAACTAGTAGGAAGGGACAGATCTTGATTCAAATAAAGGAAGCCCACACAAAAATACCAGGTACGCTGTCAGCTGCAGTGCATTTTTAAAGGGTTTGCAGGGAGCTCACTGGAACAGGAATCGATTCCCGGCCAGCAGTCAAAGGCCGATTGTTCTGGGCTCACTTTGATCTCACCAACAGGCACACCCACACTGCAAGTTCCATAGGGATGGAGGGCTGGAGTATTTACAGAGGTAGTAAAACGATTACAATGGAACCAATCCAGGAGCTAAGTCACTCTTGTAGCTTACTACGCTTGGTGTAAAACAAGAGCACTGTGATGGTGGAGTGACCTTCTATTTACTGAATAACCAGATGGCAAGAATTACTGACTTATGTAAGCCCCAAGCCTTCTTCACCATCTGACATCCGTCGGGTGAAATCAAACAAATGCCCCTGCGTAGCCCTTCGTGCACAAACCTAATCATCACAAGACCATTACGTTGTGGCCTTAAAAGAAAACGCTGCAGGGAAAAACAAGGAGCAAACAGGACTGAAATGCTTGGATCCTTAAAAAAAAGTTTGTTTTTTTTTCCCCACAACAGAATGGAAACACACAGGCACAGCACAGTGAGGAAGTTCGTGCACCTGCTGACCAGGCTGCACCACTTTTGCTAATGAATAAGTGAAGTCAGCCTCCAGGGCTGTCAATCTGGCACCTTTAGTAATTCATACAAGCCCAACGTTCTCTAAAAATAAATAACATGAAAGGAATGCAAGTCATCTCACTAGCAGTGCTTCTGACAGGTATCCTGAGTAATGTTGATTTTTCCACTTTTTTTCCCAATAAAAACACGAGCAAAATTACCAATTATTTTGGAGTCTCTAAAAACAAACATGCAGAAGTAACAGTACATTGGCTTGATGGCAATCTAAAAAAACACAACAAAAAACCCTTACACTGGGGTGTATGTACAGAGAACACTTCTATTCACAAAAACAAATTGCTGAGCAGCCATGATTCTCATTCCACCCACTAATGCAAATCATCAAAAAATTTCGTTTGACTAAGCTCACTTACACTAATGAAGAAAAGGTACAAATCAAGTTGGGATCACAAATGGCTCTCAAAAGACACGTATAAAATACAACAGGCCCGATTCACTTGTGTAAGTTTAACTAATATGATTTTATTTGCGGCAGTGAAACAGCTTCTCACTCGCAACAAAGAAATTAAGATTGGAATTAGGCTGAAAATATTTCTGAACAGTGTACCACTGAACCCCAAGCTGGATCCTGAATGAAAAAAAACCTGCAAGCTCTCAATACCATAGCACAGAAATAGTATTTATATCTATCTGTACACTACTGAATGTTGCTGCTTCTTCCAGAATTTAAATCTGGATGCACACTGAACTTACTTTAACTTACTTCAGTGCATGTTAAAGTAGAAAACTAAAAAAGGATTTCCAATCCCAGAAGTTCTTAATGTAGGAAATCCTCTCTGGCATTAACAGAGTTATTCCTGTTTAACGCAGGTCATAGACACATATTTGAATCCTAGCAAAATATGCTTGCATACATACGAGGAATAACTTTGAGGGGGAAAAGCAGTAACACAGTTTCTCTACGACTAGCAAGTCACTTGGAAAACCATTTGCAAATTTTAAAAATAGCTTGAGGATTCTTGCAGAACTCAAAATAGTTCCAAAGCTTTAGCTGTTGCTACTATGCAAAATATGAGAAAGAGCTGAGGAAGGGACTGGTAAATCAAGAAAAAGAAAAACACAGTTTGAGTGTCAGGGGGAAAAAACACTGCATGTTAAGATGATAAAATAATGGAATAACTCCTTAGGAAGATAATATTTCCTGTGACGTTAAAACCATCTCTTGGAAGAAAAAAGGACTACAGGGGAAACATTCTTTTTCATAGTAGAACCTTGACACTAATGTTGCAAAAGAAGGACTTAGTGAGATTCATGAACTGCTGTGTACAGGCTTCTACTGAAAATTTAAAACATCTAGGACAGTGCTCTATTCTTATGAGTGCTTACCAGGACTATTTAGCATGGATGTTTTGTGCTACCTTAGCACAGCCCACAGAGAAAGAAAGAAAACAACCTGGAATAAACCAACAATGAAAAAGAGAAACAATGTCCTCACTCCTTGCAGATCTGCCAAGCCCTGCTCAGGTGCAGCAGGTACTCGGTTTGTGCAAAATGCTGTGAAACACTTCCTATCCTCAAAATACTTGCAGCAAATTTAACTATGTCACGAAAAAGCAACCTCAACATCGACAGCTCACCTTGAGTTTAAAGCAGCCTTTGTTGACAACAGAGCGCCAACATCCACACGATCTTATCGCACCTTTTCTTGCTCTTCTAACTTAGCACAGTGTTTGTGTTTTTACTGTGCTTGTTGTGCTTTGTTTTCAAAAACCACTGCATTGCAGAGACAAGGGATGTGGACTTCCTTCTTTTCTCCACAGATACACATGTGCAAAAACCAAGTCCACTCGTGTGGACGTGCAGCACACACTGCAACAGCTGAAAGTGAAACAAGCTTCTACACGCGGTGACTAACAATGCACCAAACTTCTTACCAGCTAAGTATTTCAAAGCTTGCATGCTCTTACCTTGTTGGGAAGCATTCGGCAAACTCGATCCGTTCTCCTCCATTTCTAACAGGGATAAACTCCTCCGTAAGGAGCAAAGCTGTTCTATCACGTTGGCTGAGTTGCTGCGCAAGTTTTGACCTCCTGACTTTCAACTATAGCACGGTAACCGTATACCTGACTTTTTGTGAATAATTAGCATCCTGCTTCCTGAGTTACCTGGGCTTGCCTGACCTGTTTCTCTATAAACTGACATCATATCCTTTGATCTCTTTTGATTAACATGTGCTTCAGGCAACACTGCTTTGTCTTATTTTGGACTCTCCCGCTTGTTTGTTCCCCACCCTTTACTTTCACTTCTATGCAGGAAGCTATCTGAAGAACATTTCTCTTTCACAGCAGGTGTTTTAGTCAAAATGCCAAAGCCTGCAGAAATTTTGCAACTAAATTTAAAGATTCTCTCAATTTGCATTTCATAAGAAAGCTGGGAGTAAATAACCATGAGACCCATCTTTGCAGGATGGGAATTTGCAGACACAGTTCTTCACCATGGAGGAACACAACTGCAGCAGATTCAGCTCCCACTGGCAAAAGCTTAGCAAGGAACTCCAAAACTAAAATACAAACCCACCCCCCTCCTGTCTTTTACAAGGATTACCTGCAAGGAAGAGGCTTTATTTGAACACTGTAATTTTCAATTTTTTTTTTGACTGTGTAATAGAAAGGGTTTATAAACGAAAGGTGATTTTGCTTTTCTTCCCAAACTGCTCCAGAACAAGGACACAAAATTTTAAGATAATCTTATCCTGACTTCAAGTTGAGTTCCAAGAAAATATTTGCTCTTTCCTACTTCAGAAGTCAAAGAACAGGTTTCTGGTACATAGGCAATAAATTTGTTGAACAAGTACACCTGGTCTATGCCTATCAAGTCATAGTTTTATTCTAGCATTCACATTTATGACTGCCAGCAACAGAAATTAAAGAAGCCACTGCACTACTTGAAAGGAACAATGACTAATTAGAAGAACTAAGTAGCTCCCACAAAGTTAACCTCTGTCTGGATTACACTCAGAATGGTCCAATCAATCACTTCAGAACTTGGTTTAATTAGAGCTGTTTTTAAACTAAACCATACTGTTGCTGTTGATTTGGTTTTCTTTTTCTTTTTCCTTTTTTTTTTTTTTTTTTTGCTTGTTTGTGTTTGGTTAAGTACCAAAACAATTACATATTAGCATAGAAAAAAGAAAAATATGGAAGACCTGTTAGCTTACGATTTACCTGGACTAAGTTATGTAGAATTTCTAAAGCAAATATACTAATTAAAACACAGCCATTATTCAGGAAAGTGAACTTATTCACAGACAGTAACACCCTTCAAGCTTATCATCAAATAAACAGAAGTAACAAAATATTTATGTCTTCACTGTCAACTTTGTGGCAACTTTGTGGGCATATAACTAAGTAACTTCCTCATTTACATGCTCAACTCTTAGCCCTATTTCAGTATCTGAATTTGCCTACAAAGCTAAGTCACACATCCCAAGTCTGAACCATCAAGAGCAGTGAATTCCAGAACTTCTCACCTGATTCACAAAAGAGTCTGCATGTTTTAATATTGCCCAGTTATCAAATTAGATCACTTAAACTTCTCTCTCCACAGTCAGAAATGGTTCTTTATAGACAGAGCCATCAGACTACCTCTGAAAGGTGTTGATGAGCCTCCCATTTTCTGTTGGTTCAGCAAAGCCTTTTCTAGTCTCACCTCCCTGCCCCTCCGCACAACCCTCACACATTTATTGCCAATGAACTGAAGCTGCTGTTGACCAATTGTGAGCCAGCACAGGAGATGAGAACCCAGAAGATGCCTGGGGAATTCTGCTGACTGGACAGAGAACACACAACAACTTCCAGTTTCAATGCTGCAAATCATTTTGAATTCATTTCTTAAGTTTCCACTTGAAAATATGAGTGAAATATTCAACTGTAATATGCAGGTCTCTCCTAGTTCCAAGTCTTCTAGTTAAGGGCAGAAAATAAATTCAGTTATTTTTATGTTCAAGTGCATAAATAAATCATTTGATAGCTTGATGATTACTTCAAGAGTGACACGGAAGTGCCCCTTCCTGAAAGTACAGCTAAAGGGACAAGCAAGCAAAAAGTGAATACTGAGTTTTTAATGAAGTTTCCAACTACATCTACCTAGCTGCGTTCCAGTCAGGTCTCTAATTCAAAAGGAGACTTTCCATGACCTTCTTGAAGCCCAAAGCTGACAAGATGCACCTAAGACAGAAGGAACAAAATATTTGGACAAGGATTTATTTAGTTTAATTCAACTTTCAAGTAAGGTCACTATTGCAAAAGCACCATTGAATATTAGTTTGATTTGGGAACCAATACCCGAGTCATCCATATTCCTTTCTGGGAACCATGGAGGAGGCAACACAATAACTGTTTCTTGACCAAACTCCAGGAAGTTAATGGTCTAGTGTGTAGTTTTGACTATACAATAAACATTGACACTCTATATTTAAGAGACATAATTAGAAAACTACTTAGAAGTGAAGTTCTACAGTGCAAAGCAAGATCTATTTTGTTAAGTAGCTGGCAAGACAGAGACATGTAAAAACACTTCTGCTCTCTCCAAACACAAACTGGCAACCTCTTGAAAGACATAAATCTTCACATATCCTATGTTATTAAAACTTCTAAACAGGGAAAGTCATAATGATGTGTTTTAATCTTCAGTGCTATATTCTGATATGTCCTCCTCCCAAATAGAGAGTTACCAATTTCAGCGGTAACAGAAGCTTGAGTTAACAAAAAATATCTTAGCTATAGAATACCATCGCCCTCCTTAACCAACAAGATTCTGATCTTAGGCTTTTAGCACCTACAGAAATACTCTGTAGTTCAAATTGTAGCGTTTTATCACATCATCTTCAACTAATTCAAATACTTTTTCAAGAGGAAGTGATAGTGCTGAAAATATTTCCTCCTTCCAAAAGAATCCTACAAGTGGGAATAGTGTAGAAAGGTCTAAAAACCCAAGTTTCTTCATAACTCCCCCTTCAAACAGTGACTCGTGGTTAGAAATGGTCAGGTTAATGTTATGTTCTCCAAAAGCCTTTGTTGTGTTCAACTGTGTGAAATAATTTAAGCAGAGTGCTTTCCAAAGGAAGAATTATTAATCCATTCACTGTTCTAAAACAGACTCAAACATGACAGTATAGGGGTCACCGTCCCATTCAAAAAAGAAAATAGAATATTTTTCTGTATATTTACTGACTGTACAGATACTGCAATATTTCTTGATCCCAAAAAGTCAATTTGACAATACAATGAACAGAAATGTAATTTAATGATGTTAGTAATCAGAGCTACAAGAGAAAAAGCCTTGAATTTGCACTGCATGTGGAACCATGCTGAACAGATAACTGCATCATATTGAAGATGTCATTCGTGAATACAAGCGCCATTTCAACTTTATTAGAAACAAAGTACCCCCCATCTACAGCAATAAGGCTGGGCAAAATATCTGACTAGTGAGAAAATACAAGAAAGACTTACTCTACCATGGATAAGATTTTTATCCCCCATTCCTTTGGCTTAACTGTGGTTTGCTATTTGGTTGTTCTTTCTTTGTTTCCCAATTCCAGTTTTGGTAAACAGTTTTTCACCAGTTATGAAGTTATATAGCACTGTTTCCTCATAAAGATGCAAACATCACCACTTTGGAGTTTAATGGGAAATAAAGTCAATTTGTTCTCCTTTATTTCTAAGCGCTAATTACAGCTCATTAGAGCTCTTTGTTAGAAGATTACTTGCCATCAGAGAAGTACCACTGCTGAAACAACTGTTTTTATTGTGAAGAGACTCAGTTCTAACGAGCCTTCAACTAAGAAAGTTTCTTTAGTCCAAAAGTGCTTTTGCGTTATTATTTTCCCTCAGAAAAGAAGATCACTCAAATCTGCATCATAATGACGTATGATGGGCAGAAGAAAACTAAGAATGAAGTCTTCCATACTCGAGAACTTTCTGTCCCTTGGCCACTTGGTTGGAGAATTGTTCATCACAGTAAGGATTTTTCACACACATCAGAATCGCATCACATAATTTTTCACACACATTTTTCACACACATTTTTCACACACATCCAGAAAAATGACTGATCCTTAGTTCAAGCTTTTCCAGATCTCTTGCTCAGCGAGGAAACCACACCTTATAATAATGATCACTCAATATCCTGATTTGTAAAACTGAAACAAGAACATGGGCAGCTTTCCAGAACAAGAATATTTTCTTCCCTAAACAGAAAATGACTGCTTTGTCAGTATATAGTTTCTGAAGCTCATGTAACCAGTTTTCAATCGGTTCCCACAAAAAAAAAAGTATTAGAAGTGAAAAAAAGAAATAATAATAATAATTATAATAATAATCAGTAATGCTTCCCTGCTTAACTTCTATTGCTTTGAGTCTTCCTATTTAATGAAAATACAGATAAATCTGTAGAAAATAATTAGCAACTCAAGCTGGCTTCAGCTACTGAGAGATGAGGACAGAGAAGCTAAAACTATACACACAGTACAAAATCAGTTTGTAGAAGGTAGAAAAAGGCAAATTTACTTTCACCCTTTCCTTTTTAATTTGGTCTCTTTGTTGTTAAACAAATTAAAATTATGCAGACTTAAAGTCCGACGCATGGAATATATTTTCAAACTTGGGTTCTGCAAGTGATATTGCTGCAGAGTATATAAGATATAGTAGAAACGGTGACAAATTTCACTGCCCTTCAATCAACTTGATTATTTAAAAAGGCAATGGACTTAAACGAGCACTACTTAAATACGTTGCTCATTTTACTTAGAAATCTCTGCGAAAGTAATTACTCCCACCCTTACTTTTGATGAATCTTGCAGATAATTGAAAGCAAGGGATAAAATGCACGAGTAAAGCAAGCAGCTTAAAAAGAGAAAAGCAGAAGAATGAGGGTACAAGAAGTGTTTTCCTAATATTAGCTGGTAAGAGAGCTAATACTATAAATGCTAACCAATCCTGAACTCTAGCTTGTGCAACTACTACATAAATCTTACTACTCTAAGATCAAGTTATCGAGCGTACAAATTTGATACAGGGAAACAAAATGATCGGCGTAGGTTTTGTGGGGGTTTTTTGAGCTTTTAAGTCAATACTTTCATTTCTCTCTACCGTTTTAGAGAAAGCATGGCTTCAAAACACTAAAAAACAAAACAAAACAAGGTGACCTTAGTTTATCTTATTAAAAATCTCAACTCAGCCCTAGATACACCTAGCATACTTAGGAAGAATTGAGGTTTAATCAGGTCAGCTTGAGCTCCAGTCACATTGGCAAGCTATATGAAATAGTGATTGAACGTAAAGATGGATTTTCAAGCCAACGAGGATCGGACAAGCAGCATCTTCTGGTCCAGCAAATATAGAACAGACAGAACAAAGCCTATATTTGAATACTGAAATACTAAAGATGTTTCCCATGGAAGAGCAGTAAAATGTGTGTGAATGCCTTTTGAAGAAACAACACTAAGCTCAGTGTTGAAACTGAGCTTGAACTGAGCAGTGCCTCAGTTTCTGGGATTGTCACATAACTGCAAGGCAGCCATTCTGAGAACTGTAGGGAGTTGCTGCCTGTACCTCCCATTGCAAGCACTTCCCTCTGGGAGGTTCAGCTTTCCCACATCATCAACCAACCTAACACGTGCTTTTGATACATGCATACAAACCAACAAATATGGGGCCATGCTGACAAAAGGTGCCACCAACACGATAGTTCTGTGCCCGCATCTTGCTCTTACGGTCAGAAGATGTGATGCTTCCCTGTGCCAGCTGCAGCATTCCGAAGCTGCACTAAGCTGATTCAATTCACTGGCCCCATATAGTTTCATCAGCAGAAGGCTCAGCTGTCTGCTGCTTTAAAGATGTCCATCAGGTCACGAAGGAGCACAGAACGTGAGGACAAGAGAAGTTTTTGGTGCTGAGAAGGTGTTAGGGGTGTTCAGCCTCTCTGAGCCAAAAGCACCATGCAGTATACGTGCAGCCCAAATTCAGCACAATCTTAATTTACCAACTCCTTTTACATTACATCTGCTTATACCCCTCTGCAGATAAAGCACATCTCATTAGTCTATGACGAACTACATCTCATTAGTTTTTTGCAACTATTCTGCAAAATGCAATGGCTGACACAGCACTTGGACTGCACAGACTCCAGCTCAAGCACTGGCCTGGCCTGCCTTCTTGGTCAGCAAGACAGATGCACCACAACTGAACTGGTATTCTGACTAAATAAATTCTTCATTTTGCCCCCAAAATTACTTAGCTCAATTACTAACAAGTAACTTGCCATAGAAAGCATTTTGAGTATGGAATAATATTCCGCATTGGTACTTGCATCATTGAATTATCTATGCAGTACTCCTAGAAATAAAAAGAGCTATATTTTTCCAGAGAGAGTATAGGCAGCAAAATCTTATTCTTTCTCCCTAAATGGTAAAAAAAAATAAATAAATAAAAAAGATAAATTATTTTTAGATTAGCATTGTTTCTCCCTTTCTCCCCAAAACTGCAATAAAGCTTTATTTTTCCCAGTTCTACTTGCAGTGATGTACTTTCGGAAAACACAGCTGTTGGCTTTGTATTTACTAGTATGCAGTTATTGCATTACTTAATATATTTTCACATAGATTTTTTTTTTCTTTTTAATACAGAAGCAACATAGGAAATGAGATTAAAATATATTACTCATACCCATTTTCCCTGCTTACACACCATGCACTTGTTTCATATGCTTTAATCAATAATTTGTCTCAGTATCAGACAGGGTATTATGTAAAAGAAATAAAACAACACAGAAGCCAAAAAGAAAGATGAGAAGTTAACTTCATGTACATAACCAAGAGAAGGAATTGGAATCGTGATTTTGAACAAGCTCAGGACATGTGCATATACACACAAATTAACTCCTGCCTGCTCTGGGTTGATATTTCCTGGTTGATTCCAAAAAGAAAAAGAAACAAAAAAAATAACAAAAGTTACTGTGGTATGATGCAGTAGAAGAAAACTAAAGAAAACACCTTGAAAAAAATAATGTTTAAAGTGTCAAAGCCTCTCAATTTAAAGCATCATTCGAAAACCCAACTTACATATATGGCTTCTTAACCAATGCTTCTTTTCTAGCAGTGCTGCAATTTCCTAAGAAGTCAGCAGGCATTCCAATAGAATTCTGGAAGCCTTCATTATATTCACACGCTCTCACATTCCTTAGACTTACAAACAATTATTTACAGTTCAGAATGAATTTGGTTGCACGTAGAAGAACGTGTTCAGTAACGTTATAGAAGTGGAACAGATTTATTTTCCCCCCCAGCAGGAAGCAGTGACTGCAACACAGAGAATGTAGAGCAACCATAGGCATATATATAAATAACTTACTGTTCCTTAATTGCTTTCTTCATTCATTTACAACATATTAAGGCCTTCAAATCCATTATAGGGGGGTAAATATTCAACAATTTTGACTCTCAGATGTGAGCACAGGTTCCTAAATTTTACAAGGACTGTTTTCCTTTGTTCATACAGTAGGCTAAGCCACAGTTTCAGACACGTGGCTCTAGAGTTCCCAGGGCACTACGTGATTCCTTGAATCATGCCAGTGATGTTGAATTTAACAATCATATCAGCAGATACTTAAAGGTGAAAACAATAGGAGGAAAATGTCTTGTCAACAGACCAAAGCTATCCTTAAGAATACTAGTTGTCACAATATACTTTTTCTAGAACAAACCTCTCTTCATCATAAGCCGTGAAACATTTCTTAATACCCTGTAGCAAGTTTAGGATTTCTAATGTAAGCACAGATCATTAAGAAAATAAATAGTAAGACAGAATCTACAGTTTGCAATACGAAGAATGAAGGAGAAGGATGATTTTGTTCACGACAATTGCCTCAAGGCTCCAGCTATACACACTGAAACATTTCACCTGAATTCCTGCATCTCTACTTGGCAATAACTCTACAGTTGGCTGCTGCTGAGTCTGTTCACAAGAAGGCAGAGAGAGAGATTGGACTGTGCAGAAAGAAGTTAGATGAAAACATTGATTTTTGTGTAGATTATTCAAAGTTTGATAATTACAAAGTAGCTAGTAAACAGAATGGATTTCTTCAAAGCTACCTGGAAACATTTCCAGACGCACACAGTGTGTTTTGACAGCTGGTTGTCAGGTTTCACAGAGTGCCAAACGCTGCAAGAAGTTTTCAGCTTTAACAGCTATTAACAAATAACTGATCTCAATATTAAATTAAAATAAAAAAGGAAGCAAGCATTTCCCAAATTGCAGTTGTTCATACTGCCAAAAAGATTTTGATATCATTTGAGAGCTCCCACCATAATACAATTGCAGATGCTTATGCATTAACCTCATTTTTACCTGGTGGAATAAACAACAAAACAAAATGGTTGGGCAGATCCCAGGCTCAGCAGTTCAGAAGAAGAACCTCTTTCCTGCAGCTTTGATCTAATTAATCATTAGGGAGCAAAGTTATTGTGGAGAGCTGAAAGGGCTACAAAAATAACACCTCTGGCAACATCAGAACTACACAGACTATGAGATTGTGCAAATTCTTCAGCAAGTTGCAGCTTTTTCCTTCAACAAATATCACCATATAGAAGCGTTTATGTGGAGCCACGTTTCCAGGCCTCCTAAAACCATGCTAACGAATCACCAAACCAACACATCACCTCTCTCATGGAGCACTGTCTGCACAGTTGTTCTGTGGCAGAGCAGCAGATCTACAGCTCATACTGACACCTATATTCAAAATTAATTTGATTTGTTGTTAAAAAAAAAAAAAAAGTAAAAAAAAATAGCTTGCACATGGTTGAGATTGTCAAACTCCTCGTGCACATGCACAGTTTGTTCACAGCCTGGTATCACACCACTGGAAGAGAAGAAACATAGTAGACACGTCACTTCATGACTGTGTTTTTAGAGACAAAAAAAATGCAATCTCTTGAAGATCCCAATCATAATACAAGACCTACAAGCTCATCTCCTTAGAGCATTCAGCACATCGCTGGTCTTTTCCAGAGGGCTCTCAGACTAAGGAAGCATAACTTTACCTGGAATTAGATCTAAGAGCTTGCAATTTTAGGCGAACCTCTTACTAAATGTGGCTCTCATCTTGAAAGCTAATATCTGTAACAGGACTGAGTCACAACGTATTTTATTCTTTCAACCAAAGTGGTTGATTTGCTTCCATTCGTCATGTGTTTATTTTTATAAGGAAAAGAGACAAAACACGTAGTGCATGAAATTAACACAGCCATGAGGGCTCTTAAGAGTTAAGCATGCAAAAATGCTTAAGTCACAGCTCATAAACATGGCAGAAGAGCCCACTGTCAGCTCCTATGTAGTAACAGGGGACCTCAAGCCCACCCACTCCATGCTGCCTTACAGCCACTACAGGTCGCATACGTTTTTGCATTAACCATCAGCAACCATCAGGCCTACTTTCTTTCCTCTCCAACGTACAAAGGGGGAAGGGAGGGCTGGGTGGGGGAAGTATTAAACAAGATGACTGACTTTCTGAACAAAAGCAACATTGAGTTTTAATAACTGATATGTTTAGCCAGTTCAGACAATTTGTGTAATTGCTTTGTAGTGAAACATATGGCATGATTACAAGGTACAGTTCTTTTAGTAAGGGGGCTCTGTTAAAAGTTGACATTAATAGAAATCTTCTGAAATGCCTATTATTAGACAGCAGTGATCTCACGCTGACAGTACTGAAGTGCCCTTTGAATTTGTAATAAATAAGTATCAGACGACAGCTTTTTAACTCCAAAAGAATGGCATTCAACATGAGGAAATGCTATTCTAAAACTTGCTGAAATAAATAAATAGCAATTGATCTCAGAAGCAGAAATATGTTACCTTTATTGTATTCCATGGAAGCCAAGCAATATATTTCAAGCCCTGATCTGCTGCCCTTAATATGGATATAAACAAGCACAGTCTCCAAATCAGCAGTGTCCCTGCCTACCTCCAAACCATAGACTAACTTCTACTTGCAGGACTAACAGGCAAGTTACGCAGTTGCAGACAGCTAGGCAATGCAAACCAAGATGACAACAGCTCCTCTCCCCAGCCCCTAGCTTATTTTCAGCCACAAAAGCCCTCACCCAACTCCTCACATCACAGCTCAAATACCCACGTTGGCAAAGGGGAAGGGTACAACCATGGCTGAGAACACAGGGGGGGAAAAAAAATAAAAATAAAAAAAAATCAGTGCTCTTCCAAATTTTCTTACTTGCATCACCTTAATGTTACCATGGAACAATCCTTTACACACTGAGTATCTTACAGTCTTGTTATCTTGCTTGTTTTTGAGAGACTCAAGGTTAGTAGAACTCTTCAGCTGATGAAAACCATCAAAATGCTGAAAACCTGACAAACTTAAGGCAAAGTACTCCAAGCCATCATGAAGTGCAGAATTACTAGTCCATAATAGGGAAATGGGAGACTCTCAATATAATGCTGCAGAGATCCATCTTGAGCATACAACTAAGGAACTGCATTTTTTTTTTTTTTTATCATTAAGGCCAATGTGGGAATGTTTTTCAGGTATGCCAACTGTCCGCAGAGAGGGAAGTTGATTAGAGGTGATAGGGCAAGGACCTGAACAAAACCAGAAAACTTCCTCTGAAAGGAAATTGGAAAACTTCCTTAAAAAGGAAAGGTTGAGGGAGCTTGATCAGATTAATCTAAGCTGAAGTTAGTGCATAAATTAACTAGCCATTTAAGCCAGGATCAGAAACGTGTTAATATAAGGATGTACAGGTTTAGAAAAAAAAGTGCTGTTTTCAATGCTTCACGATGAATTTATACAAAGTCAAACTAAAAGATGGGCAAATGTTTACTAGCAGTGTAATCTGCTGGGCAGTGTTCCAAGAATCGTGAGAGTTTTTCCATCAGCAGAATCTTCAGGATCAGAGGTTTTTTCTTTATTTAAGTATAGCTACTGAACACAGAGGTAATTATTCCAAGTAAGTCTTACTGCCTCCAGACAGGACAGCCACATCAGTCTCTCCAGCTTTGAATTATTCCCATGTCTGTACACAGCAACTGCCAGAGGAGAGAAGTCATAGAATAATGCATCTCCCCCTGACATGAAGAACCGATAAGAGAAGGTACAGTGCTATTACACAGGACTACTACTCCCCTACACTCATTTAATAAGGTTTGTAGGTATTTTGTTTTACACTTCATGAATACAGACATCAAAATAAATGGAATTCATCAAAGCCAATCTAACAAACAGAAACAAATCTGGTGTCAACAACAACAAAAGAAAGCAAGAAAAAAAAAAGCCAAACCTAGATGAAGGAAACAATTCTATACCGTGGAAGGAAATATCACAACTGTTGCTGTTTGCTGCTTAGTGACAACACAAAAACAGATCACAATTCAAATGATAGAATTATAAGATTTATAAGTTTTATAAGTGCCAAATAGGTGAAAGTGTAAGAATCTGATAGAGACATGTCAGGGGACAGTCCAACCTTTGGGAACAGCAGCAGCTTCTCCACAAGCCTAATCCTCCATCTGCTGTGCCAATTACTTAACACACTCCTAGAAAATACTTGAAAATGAGAGTGAGATGGGGACAGAGTGAAAATGGCTACATCACAGCTACCTCCAGGAACCACCAATTTTGTTTTTCACTTACTGTGCCCAAGTTGTGTCAGCATACAAGGTCTAGGGTCACTTAATTTCATTGTGACAAGTTATTTTGTCTTTATAATTTATTAAAGCTTCAGTTCATTAACACTGTACCAGTACTGCGACAGTAATCTAGAGAAGTTCATTATTTGCTAAGAATGATACATACTGGCTAACTACAAATCCTGGATTGCTTTGGTGTTTCCCTGCATCCCACATACTAAGTGGTAACACACACCCAGCTGGAGTCCTCACCTACTATTGTGATTTGAACCCCTAAATTATGAATAGGAAATGCAAGTAACTTCACAGATATTAATGAAAATTTTCAATTCCTGTAAGTTCTTAGTGAAGAATTAGAATTCTCAGCCTAAAGGTTCAGTCAAGACCATTACACAGCTATCATTAGGCAGAACAAAATAAATACAGAACAGAGTTGTTATTTAGCTACAGGTTGCTGCTGTACCCTCCAGCCAGCTGAGCATGCTCACTGAAGGTCCATCACTTCATTTGCAAGTATTGCTGGCAGTTTTACTTCGACCTCCTTTCACAGGCAAATTTATCAAGACCAACCTGGCTCTAGAAGTATCTCAATACTTAATCACAGAATACCCCAAGCGGGAAGGGACCCACACGGATCATCAGTCAAATCTGACTCCTGGACCTACACAGAACTAAACACAAATTAAGCCCTATGTGTGAAAGCACTGTCCAGGCACACCTTGAACTCCAGCATATTGGAGACCCCATGCAAAAGCTGGTCCTTCCAATCACACACACAACTGTGAGCATTTCTTGACACTAAGCTTTTTTTTTTGTTTTGTTTTAGTGCTACCTGGAAATTAGTTTTATGACATGTCTCAGTAACGTAACCCCTAATATTCAGGGTATGAAGAGGGTGTGTTATAACTGCATGTGATAGCGCCGGCTAAGTCTGGAAAGATATTTCACTTGTAATTAAGACTTTTCTGAGAACAGTGATCTTACCAAACCCTTAACTCACCGACAGAGCAAGACAAGTAGATCCATAAAGTTTCACTAACTGAAAATTTGAATGATTTCAAAGAACGAGAAGAAAATAACCAAATCAAGTATGGCAACGATACTAGAGTATGCAGAGGAGATTAAAAATACTTGGCTTCAATAGGAAGTAATTAAGTGTCTAGAAAGTTACTAAAATAACTATATTTACTATGATTATACCATAAACTAAACAAGTGTGACATGTTGTACCATGGAACACAGTAAGTTGAACAGTTCTGGAAAAAAAAAAGGCTAAAAACACACAGTATGAGGGGACATATTTCCAAAACGTGCATATATGATGAAAGCTGCAGACCACTGAAAATTAGTCTCTGATTTGGCTCTTAATTTCTTGCAGATATTTAATTATCCTTTCATCAGTTTCACTCCCTTGCTCTCCATATCAGAGTGTGGTACAATGAAAGCAAAATTAGGAGGAACAGAAATGCAAGTTCCCATTATAGTAATTTTGTTTGCAACTGACCTCATAAAATGCAGAGTTGCAACCTGGTTTTCAATTATTTATATCTTACTGCCTTTCTTATTTCACATTATCCATTCAATTTTAGCCATTTCTCCTTCATATGCCAATTCAATTTTTAGACAAAAACTGACAGTTGCCAAAGCACTGTGTTAGACACAAGCATTCATGTCACCGACTGCCTTTGTGCTTACTCCTGCAGCACGGTCCAAACTACTGGCTCGTGTTTGCACTCTATTCGAGTGAACACTAAGTTTTGCAACTTCTTAAAATTCTTTTTAGCATGTAAAATCCTCAAATATCCTTCAAACGGAACAATTATGATGAGAAAAAAGTTTTAGAATAAGTGTTTGATACATGATGTTCATTCACCTTAAAGCCAAGACAGGATTAGTTGAGTAGAAACATTTTCACGAAGGCATATTTTCCATCTGGCCTCAAAGACTCCACGATATTCTCTGCAAAAGAACACACCACATTTCATAATACTGAAATAGAAATCTTACTATCTGCAACAATCTAACTTCTAAATAAAGACAGAAGATGCATTTTCCTGACCATGCAGAAGGAAAGTAGAATTTATTTTTAAACACGCAGCTACCTTAGAGGTAGTTATTCATTTAAAGAAATAAAGTAAGCACCTACCGTCTAAATTGTGAATAACCTGTGCTCCGCAGTCCAGCACAGTCTGAGCTAAGTAGTAACAGGTTCACATGCAGGCAGCTTGTGGTTGGTTCTGTGCTATTATAGAACACTGGACAGTTGATTTTCCTGTGGCCTCTTTATCCACCAATAATGTAGTTGTACTTTTACTACAGTGAAGCCTGATACCTTGATTATTCCCATTTTTGAACTGTTTCCCATTAGCAATCCATTATTCATATAAATCCATACAAAGCCCTCTCCACCTTTCAATGAAATGCAAATGTGTCAATGCATTCCTTCTCTGAGCAAAATAGGATAGCTTATTTAAATAGTTTTTGTGTACATCACAGTCATTCAATACTAATCATAGCTTACTACACAGATTCTACAGATAACTCCATTAATAACTCCGTTCCCACAGTCTAGAAAATATAAAACAAAGAATCAATAGTAACTCCAGTTGTGCTGGTGTAATTTCCCACAACCACAATCATATTATGGCAATGAAGAAGTAATCATGGGAAAAAAAAACAGACAACGAAACAACAACAACAACTCCCATGTGCTGCAGCTCTTTCCAAGACCTCTTGTTGACATTCCCAATGCAGAACCCACAATGCTCCTCCAGCACTCCCCTTTGCTTTGCAGGACTGCAGCCAGAATTAACCAAGAGAAATACGCTGAACTCACAGCAGCATGGTTTACCTCTACCAAACACCACACTTCCACCTAAGTTTTACTCAGTAAATCTCATGCTGCAGCAGCTATGTCAAAACACATCTCTCTGAGCACACAAGAAGGCAGGGAAGAGAAGGTAATGAACAGGCTTTTCCATATTTTCCTATGTATGTTTTCTGAAGTCTGACCAAATTCTCTTTTAGACAATGAGGAGAAAAGAAGTCATAAAACCAAGTGTAAAAAAAAAAAAGACATAATTGAATCTTATATCTGATTTAAAAAAAACAGCACAATTGATAATACTTAATCTACTCAGGCTTCAATTGCTATTATATTTGCCTTTCAGTTAAACCTGGAGAGTTATAGTCCATAAAATTGGAGAAAAGAACACAAATATAGCTCCTATATGATTATAGGTCAGAAATTCGTTACAGAATGGTCAAATAATTTGTGTCAGGAAGGACTGACAAGTCACCTGGACCAACACCTCACTTAAAGAAGGAACAACATCAGCACTAGCAGGATCCTCAGAACCTCATAAACTCAAAAAAAAAATAAATGCAATGAACTGCAATAAAGCAGAAAAAAAGTAGAACGATCTTAGAACGAATGATTTCCAAAACAGGAGCTTTTCCTTTCAGTTGTAAGTACAATATTGCACTACTCTTCCTCAAGACACCATCTTCAAGCTCTAACTGCCATGTAGGTAGGTGGGCAAGACAAAAAAAAACCACCTTCACTGTTCTTTCCCCAGACCACCTACAGACTTATCTGCTCACAGATCTCAGATAAAAGCTTTGTATTAAAACACTTTATCTGTCTTACTGTTTTACTGCTCAGAAGATGAACTATGAGACTAAATCCAACTTTCTACTCAGTTCTGGAGATAGCAACATTCCATCCATAAGACTTTAGGGTTTGGACATCAGTAGTATATATTTAATATATGAGGGAAGCATTTCAACAAGGCATTAACACTGGTAGAGCTAACATATATGTATCAAGGGGAAAATAGCCACTAAGTTATGATACTATTCAGTCATGATCCACAGCTATAGAAAGATGCTGATGGTTCAGTTCTTGGCAATTCAACAAGGCTCTGCTAAATCTGCACACTTAGAGGAGTCTTTCAGTTCTAAGCATCTACCAGGAAGAAAAATACTAAATTTAAAACAAACAATAAAAAAAAAATCAAAAAACAATCTCAAAAACTATTTTACTATTGTGAGGAATAAGCTCTGTGGCAAATTCAGTAGATAGATACAGGATGCTTATTCGCTTTTACTGTTAAAAAACAGAGAAAATAAGAACTCATCCCGCAAATGTTGAACAGGGTGGAATTTCATACCCTCTTCCACATTCAGACGTTCACAACATCGTTTAAAACATGCAGAACATTAACTTGTCTGTCACTATGAATAATTACTGCAGGACCTCACCCCCTCTCTATCTTCTAGATATGTAGTTAAAAAAAAGAGAATATATTTTGCTCATTTGTAAAGTAACCATGAGATTTAAGATCAGGGAACTTAAAAGGTCAAGTTTAAACTTTTCCCATCATCAACATACGACATATTTTATTACTGGACCTCATTTTGCGCAGGAATTAACACCCATAACCCACTTCAGTTTATTTTTGTCCATTCCATCGATATCTAACCTTCAAGAGTTAGCAGAAGTACAGACGAGGACACTTCAGTAACTTAGCTAGGCGAGTACCAACTCAAGGAAAAGATTCCAATCCACAACCGAAAAGAAGTTATGCTCTTCTCAGCTGACAAAGTTCATGTTCAAGGAGATCAGTAGTTTTGCTGAAAGAGAACTTGGCAAATGAAAGCAGAAATCTCCTCTGACTTAAAAGCATAATTCCTGTGTTTCACATGGACTCGGCCACCAGTGCGTAGAGGTGAGAAGCAGAGGGAAGAATACAACAGCTAACGGATTAGGTGTTGTCACTTATGATCCATCATCACACTTCCTCTGATTATGAAAATGAATTTTTCCAAGCAGTACATTTTATGCTTGACAGAATACAGATCAGTTTACACATTTAAAACTGGTGCACTCCAGTTTTACAGGAGTTCAGGTCTTCTGAGACCATCACTTATTATATGGCTTGACACAAGTCAAGAGGAACATTCAATCAGACAATCAGCCAAAGCCAGCAAAACACTTTCGGGCAACGAAATGGGTGAAGTTACAAACTCCTTAACAATCACACCCACAAGCCTGAATTTAACACTTTTTCCTTGACTATACAAGCTGGCTCAGAAAGGTCATTAGACTATTATACTCACTCTCGTGTAGAGCAGCACTATACACATGCAAAGTTTCTATAGCAACACTTCAATTCACTCTTTAAGCAAAACATCAATTAGCTTTTTATTACAGCCAATTAAAAAAAAATCTGCACACTAATTAACAACCTCTCTACTCAGAATTTAAGCTTATGCAAAAGAAATTGCGGTGAAATTTTCTGTGATAATACCTTACTTCCTATTCTTCCTTCTTTACAGAATGGTAAATTATTCTTGATAAGGGCTACACGCTTATTTTCATCCTAAAACATTTGGACCCATAAACATAACATATCCCAGCATGCCTTAAATCATGGTAGATCCTGAAGAACACGGGTTTCTGAAAGGCTACAGAAATCTAATCAATGGACACAGGCACATGCACCAGGACAGCAAGCAGGAGGCAGACAGCAAAACATTTCCCTTTGGAGCATTTAACTACGCTGGACCAAGGCAAAGAGATGACAACTTAAAAAAAAAAAAAAAAGTCAATTTCAGTAGGGCAGCAGAGATGTTTTCAATCACTTTTGAATAATTACTGGCAATTCTGCCTCCCCCAAGCATTTTCTACACAGCTGAGAACAACTTATTTGTACGATGCTTCCAGTAGCATACATAAAGATACGTTACTCAGAGTGCAGTCAGTGAGCACATCATAACACGTTATATAGAGTACCAGGGGACACAGTCAGCAACAAAAGCAGAAGTGTCCTTTCTTGGATACAACTGTTCGGATCTACCTAACAAATTAATACATCGGGAATAAAAATAGCACATGGCCACTCTGATAAGCACGGCATGCCCCAGCTGAGACTTACTGGTACCTGAGTTATGCTAGCTCTTATGGGTGATCTAAAGGAACAACTTCTACTCTCATCATCTTGCTCTTACTTACACCATTTCATATTGCACTATTACTATAGAACCTTAAAGCATCTGACAAGTTATTTGAGGGCACAATAGCAGTAACCAAAATCATATCCCTTGACAGACTGACAAAAAGGAGATTCTATTGTGGTCTTTGAATCCTACCACTGCAGAAGAAAAAGGGCATTCACACACATAGAAGAGACAACTACAGAGGCCGCTGTAGCACAAGGCCACCTCCTGGAAAGTTGATGGGGTCTAGAGTACATTCAGTGGGCTATGCAGTAGGTCTGGTACAAGTGAGATAAGGGATTAAGGTTTAGCAATACAGCTACAGGCTTTTATTCTTGGAAAAGAATAAAGTTTAACCTTCAGAGAGGTTAACTCCGAAAATACAGCTCCCTGGACCTCCAGAAAATGTCAGCACGTTTGAGCTCTGAGCCCTGAGGTGCAATGTTCCCTACTACCAGATGTACAGCCCTGCCTCCTACAGAGATCCTCTGAGTCCAAAACAAGCATGTTTGTGTCACACACAGCGTGATTACTAAACAAAACTAACATCAGTGTAGTGCAAAGGCTCTGAGTATTCTCCTCTGACAAATCCCTGCTACCAGCACCTTACCAAGATGGGTGCTCACATTCTTCTTCAAGGTAAGAATTTCATTTTTGTGCCTGAAAGAAAGCGTCATTCATGTCCCAACACAAGATCTGGTGGTCAGAGAAACATAGTAGCAAATACTTGAGAGCACCAGAACAAACAAGTGGGTATTTTTCCTCATTCCTCATTTTGTAAGCTTTCTATATTGTCAATTCAAGCTACTTAATATTTCAGCAAGCAAGGCCGCCCTGACAGGTAAGCATTACACACAGTGTACTTCAGGTGAGAACAAAGTTCAGAGCCAGCTGGTACTGGAAGAGCTGTATAGGCAGACGCAACCCATCTGCAACAGTTCAGACCACCTTCAGCTGCTCCCTGCAACATCTGTATTCCGAGCAGAAGGGCTCCAGTCAGCAGCAGCACTTTCTCACATACCTCATCACTAGATACTTCTTTCTTACCTCCTTCTCTGATCTGCCCTTTTGCAGTCAGAGTGCCCTAAACACTCATGCTCATTCGGTCAGGCAGATGCTGTGTGATGTGAAAACGCTCAGGGAAGTACATCATCATCAAGGACTTCTGTTAGCCTTACCTCTGTTGAAAAAAACATCTTTAGTGGTCTCATATGAACCCAACGTGCAGCTATCCCTACCCTTCGTAAAGCTGACAGCTCACAAATCAGCACGATCAGAGGTAGGGGCTTTTGCTCCACTTGTTATGATGCAGAATGCTCAAAGCGTTTTCACTAGAAGAGCAAATTGCACATTCATTTGTAGGAAAGAAATACAGAACTCTTCAAGACTCCAAAAGCAAGATTTTCTCCTTCACTTTCCTTTTTTTTTTTTTAATAGTCTTTTGCCAAAGGGCTTACTGTGCTTACATTGCCTTTGTCTAAGTATAAACGCTTAAAATATTCAGTTATGTCCAAGAAGTAATGGGACAGCTTTGTTGCATATCGGAATTACTCACCCACTGCTATGACCTAATATAGAACTGAAAGATTAAAACAACAGTCTACATGTTATGTGCACGGATTTTCAACAGTTATGAAACATTCTTCTTGAATCTTCTGATTTACTTTTCTGATTTTGAAACAAAACACAGAAGCCTGACTGCAGTAAATTTTGATAACTACTATGGATTTCTCCCACTCTCTCAATGAAGAGGAAGATTATACAAAAACCTTCCAGCCATATATTTTTCTCCAATTTCTGCACACTTCTCCATAGGTAGTAATATGCCTTGCTATCCCTGACTGATGAAAAGAAAGATTTAAAGAAAACCACAATATTCCCACAAAGTTATTCAACCTCTGAGGAGCTGGTATTGTCAATCCAAAGTCTGAACATACAATTTGAAAAGCGAGTTGAGTGTTAAAGATGGCTAAAAAGTGAAGAAAAAATTACCTTATGAATCAGTACATTTCCATGAACTGAACCTGCCAAGCCTAAGCATAAGGAAGTTCAGTTGTCGTTACAATATTTGAAGTAATTAAATAGTTATCCTACCATGCTATTTCAGAACTCAGTGTTTTAAATCTTTGTAAAAGATGTGTAGTGATATCTCCAATTTGCAATCAGATGAAATAAACACTGAAGAGTTCTCCTCCCCTCACACTGCCACTATTTCATTTACTAGAAGGCCGAAAGTTAGGGCCAGATTCGCTATTTCTAATGGAACTTCAGCCCTGAAACCACAATTCCCACACCTGTAAGTCAGCAAATGACAAAGTCCAAGCAAATACCCCGAACAAGCACAACAAGAGAAAATTACAACCTCTATCAAGTCCTCAGAGCATAGCATGTCTGAGAAATTATTGCATCCTTTTAATTTTTGTGGAAGTTTTCCCAAGCTAATGCATTTTTTCAGCATGCACGCACAAAAGAGCAACATATTATCAGTCCTGTTACTGCAAACGCCCAGCTCATACCTGCAGATGATGATCTCAACCTGCCTATTGAATCACGTCAAAATTAGGTTCAATGATCAACAGATTCGGTAGTGTAAGGGAACTAAAAATTTCTATAGACAATTAACAACACCACTGAAACACTCCCAGCCCACCCATCCCCATTTTTTCCTATCTAAAGCTTACAGGAAGTTAGAGAGCTACTTACATTGCAGGCAGAGCAGCACATCAAGTGTGTAAGCAAAACAAACGTGCCAACTCAAGCCATGAAATCCAAACCTCCACAGCCCAAACAGTTTGGTAAACATAACTGTGCCCACTGGTACCAACTGCAGCTGGGAGCCAATGTGCATCTCCAGGGCTACCACCAGAATGCACTGCATCTCCAGCCCTCAAAGGGCTGCAAGGAGGAAGAGCCAGAAGGGACTGCATGGTGAGAGACAGTGGCCCCACATTGCCACAGTGCTTTGTCTGTGAAATTTAGGCGCTGACAGTTTGCTTTTAAATATTCAGAGAATAATTTGTGTAAACTACCACTTAAACTAAAGGACAAAGGCAGCTGCTCTGAATTGAAAGAGAAGGCCAAAAACTGTTTTTAGTTACAAAAAGGTTCTAGCACTAAGCAACAGAATACCAGACCTTTCAGGAGGGTGGGAAGAGCTGTTATCTACCTTTCCTGCTCCTAATGGGATTCCCTGGGGGCTCTTTTATATCAATTTCAAAAGGTCAGCCACTGTCACCAAGTGCTTCTTGCCCACCTTACAGCCACCATCTTGTCTTTGATACTGAGATAAAAGAAATATTTGATGGTTTAGAGTCCCCCAGACAGAGAATAAGGCACACTTCAGCATTTCAAATCAGCAAGGACAGCAGCAGGGGTGGCGTGGGCAACATGCAATGACCAAGGCAAGGTCATATTCTGAAGGAGATCAAAATAACTTGCAATGATTTACCTAGTGACATATTTCCCTTCCAGCCTGCTCCAAAATGCACTGAAGTTTGAAGAGCTTCTGCTGATTTTAAGTTTCGGAATATGCACTTTATGCCCTCAGAAATAACATTAAGTGCTATCAGTTTATCAGGTTTAGTGGGCACATGGACCATATTTTATCTTTAAGCCTCTGTCCATGAAGAAGAAAGGTTCATATATTGAATATCTTCAGACAAGAAATAAAGCAAATAAAAGGCAGATTTTTCAACAACAGAAATAAAAGCTTTGATCTCAAACTGGTTTATATTCCTGTATTTTTTAAATACATATTTTTTCCATTAGCAAATGTAGTTAGATTTTTATTCATATAGACTATCTGTAGTTACTTGCAATCTTATCAAGATTCATTCCAGTTGTGAAAAGGTATGACTTTCTCTATAAATAGATAAAATCATAAAAATAGCAAAAAGTCAATTTCCAGACTTTACAACTATTTTCATCTAATAATTTGTTGCATTTTGCAACTGCTAAGTTATAAACCTCACCAAAACAGGTTTTATTATAGCACAACTATAGATAATGATCTGTCAGCATTTTTATTAAATTCCTTATATCAGCAGAGTTCATAAATTGACGAAAAGAAAAAAAAATCCCTTCCAAAAGAACATCGGCCTTACTTGGTCTCAAAGTTGTTTTTAGTTAAGAGTCTAAAAAGCAGACTGGCCGCCTTCATCTTGCCCCAGGACTCTGCCAGCCAATTGTTTTAACTGAAGCAATTCTGGGTTCATTCCCAAAGGCCAAGCTGCCATTTCATCTATGCTCATCGGAAGTTTTCAGTCCCGACCCTCCGATTCAGACCCACCAGCTCCCCTGGTCACACAGAGCTCTACTGGCATAGATTTGGGGCACTCACTTAGCTTAATCTTTCCTCCAGCATTCAGGGAACCAAACAGGTGTTGTATGCTCAGGCAAAAGTATCCAGCCTTAGCACGGGGATATGTTTGCCTGTAGCCAAATGTTTTTTGGAGAGACACAAAGCAGTAATCAATGATCTCATTCAGACATGTTACATGCACTACAGTAACTCAGAGCTGTGGCTAATGAAACCTGACTTCAACAAACTGGCTTATCCTGATTAATGTCAGGTGTTTCTGCCCAGCCCTGAATTATGCTCTCTAGCCTTACATTTCTTCTTTCTCCCAGCTTCCATCACAATCCAGGGTAGGGGTTTAGCACACAGCTAAAAATCCAAGTTTCAATAGGTGGAAAAGAGGTGACATCAGAATTGCAAAGTCCTGCCCTAGTGCAGCATCCAAAATAAATAACCTATTAGAAACCATTCCACACTAGATACTTTTTTTTTAATGATAAAATAATATTGGCAGAACAAGTATCCTGAATAATGATGTGAAACCAACATGGTCTTGGTGGGAGAATAAAAAAATAATCTAAAACGTGTACAAAACGTACTTAGAAATAACATTTTGACCCAAGCATAGCTGTATCCTGCCCTGTTAGAACAATGACAACACCATACCAAGCAGAGCCCAAAGCTCTGCTGCTCTGCACTGGGCAGGCAGGAGCAGCCCAGCACAGTGAGGTGCTGTGAGATGGACTCAGGTCGGACACAGCCACCAAGCAGCAGCACGGCAATGTAAGGCTCTCACTGATCACGTTCCTGAGATCAGGAAAGCTCTGATTGCCTATTACGCATTATTAAAAACAGATCGATACCAAGTTCTCCAGGGGCTGTGAGCACGCCATGCACATGTGATTCAACTTCCTGCAGACAACGAGCAAATCACAAAGAAACAGAAGCTTTTTTCCCCATGGCCAGGCTCTCTGGGTGCAACACAGCAGGAGCTCCCCTTGGGCAGGACATGCATGGCATCTCTTCTCTTATTGCACTTTCTTCCTCCTTTGCTGATGGATTGTATGGTGCCTAAAAAGTCCATGTCATGCTTTTTACTAATGGGGAATCCTATCCTATCCTCAGGAGATACACTGCAAAATTCATCCATTGCCTGCCTGTTCCTCAGCCCATTGCTAACTAATGGCAGGAGAGAAGCCAGACATGAGCGCGTGGAAAATTGCTCCGTTAAGACTCAATTTCTGCTCCAGTGTCTGATAAAGCCCTGACAGCAGGTAGGCAGCTGCTGCTCGCTGTGCCAGCACAGCCATCTCTCGAGCAGCTCGTGCTGTCCAGCCACACTGCTGTTATCACTCCTTTACAAGCTCTTTGGGAGACCTGCGTGGGAGACAGGGCTGGGAACAGGCAGTAACCAAATGCAAAACATGCCAGACTCCAGCCGGAGTCTCTAAATGCTACATTAAATACAAAGAGTAACCAGTTATTTCTACATGTTTTTCCGAGGAGGGATTGATTTTGGAGATCAGAGAACAGAAACAGTTCATTCTTTAAAGATAAATGAAACATTAGGAACTCCAGATGCTCAATTTCCTTCACAAGAGGAATACTGTTAAAACATCCCCTCTTCCATCAATAATACTCTTTCTTAAGCATATGAAAATTAAGTTCATTTCTGAGAAGTAGCATTCCACTTAAATACGTGTACCAGCCCCATGCTGTGAGCCGCACACCTCTTTACAAAAGGAGGTGAAGAGGACTACGCTGTCCTCAGTAAGCAAGTTGACAACAACCATGCTTAGCATCAAGCTCAGGAAAGAACGCTGCCACACTGATAAGCTTGGCTAGGAAAAATGATACCTGTGAAAATTTATCTCAAGAATCACAAACAGAAAACCTTGCCAGCAGATATGGGAAAAAAAACTAAAATCAGGATCCTTCTAAGAAAGACTATGCTTTGATGAATGAGCCAACCAGTTACTTGAAGATCACCCACTTGGCTTTGGTGACTGGCTGTTCAGGCCCAACAAAGTACTTCTATTCTTGTGGAGAAGGTTACCTGATACTTTCCACCTTGTGAAGGATAAAAAGAAATACATGCATATAGAAAAAAGGGAACATCACTCATTTAAAAATTAGTCTTCAGAAAGTAAAACACTCTCATTCACAATACCAGTACAAGTCCCATATGATTTTCTTGTACCCTAATATTAAATAGTCAGGATTTTTTATTAAATTATCAGTATCTATTTTGACCTACTGCAGAAAAGAGTTTCTGATAGGAATTCTCCCTCACTCCCTCTTCTCTGAGCACAGTTCTTCAAGAGAGGGAAGAAAAGTGCATTATGAACAGCAAAGCTCAGAATGACACAAGGAAAATAATAAAAATGACAAAGCAACACAGATTCTGACCACTGGACATGAAAAGGCAACATGGCCATAAGACACAACAGAGAAGAGCGGTGAAAAATAGCAGCTTTTTCACATAGCTCATGTGGCTAGAAGTCATATCAGATAGCACTGACTATACACTGCCCAACTCAGCACTGCATGTCTCCTGTCTCCACACAACAATAACCATCTTCTGAGAGTTAAAAATTCCAAATTTCCCAGCCCCAGAGCAAATGTTTTCTCATGTTTCTGAAAAAGCAATTTCATTAATTCACTACTAACAAACATGAAATTTTACATTGCCTACTTTTAAAGCCTAAGCAACATGGAAAAGAAAAAACTCAGCATAGTTCAAGGTGTACAAAAACAAAGCTTTGGAAATGGAGCTCACAGCACAATTAGTGCAGACTGGGACCAGAAGGGTTGAGAAAGAAGAGAAAACAGAAGTAGAAACACACAGAGAGCACTTGCTCATGGGCAATAATCTCCAGAATGTAACTGTAAAGCCTAACACACTCCATGCAATAAATTTCTTTTGCTCATCTGGAAGTATTTGTGAACTGCGGTAACAAGCTGTGCATCCGTCATCCTTATCTCATGTTGACAAGACAAACTACTAATGGCCTCGCTCTTTCAATGATAACAGATCTGTAGCTTCCAGGCATTCTCAATGCTGGTCAACTCTGTGGGCACTATAATTCTGTCACATAATTGAATGCAATTATTCAGCCTGCCTAGAAAATTGAACAATAACAAAATACATTAATATTGCAAAGTCAAGCGCTGAACAACTAGGAATTTGAAACCCAATCAGATATGTTTATTACTTAACCTATGCATCATTCCGTGCCCTAAATTGTCATCACTCCAGGAATAAATGGATGCTGCTGTTGCCTTGTTCTGTATTTATCTTGTCAACACATTCTGGTGAGAAAGAAGTGAGAAAAACTGATCCAATGGGAAGAGCAGCTGAATGAAAGCTCAAAGAGAGCATATTGAACCAAAAAAAAGCAGAAGAAAAAACGGAATATTCCATCACGCATGTTAAACACACACACACTCTGCAGAAAGCTGTATCAATATTTGAAATTTCAAAATGAAAACATTTCTTTGTTTTCATTGGAGGAGGAAGAACACATGGAGGAGACCGAGGAGCACAGAGGAAAGCAGAAAGAAACTAAGACAACTTGAAAGAAGTTGAAACACACTGTTAGAAAGAGTAGATCGCTGCCAAGCACAGCAACAATTCTCATGGATAAAGCCTTCAAAAGAAACAGACATGCTGCAGGTAGAACAAGGTTATGTGCAATAAAAGGTAGAACAACAATACCTGCACATGCTTGTGCATAAAAGTACAGTCTGCGTGTGAAACTTTATATTAAAGTTTACAGGGATAACAGAGCAATATTTTTCATGCCTTCTACAGTTTGAAACTGCTGATGCTGTTTAACCAACTTCTGACCCTTAAAATATTACTCAATTTTTCCATAAAATATTTATATTAAGCTTCTAGCACAGGTTTCTGCTCAAGGTCCTATTAAGCTCTCATGTGGAGCTGAGTCAACACGTCGTGCTCAACCTTTTAAACTCACTGTTTCTTTCAAGTTGCTAAAATTTGAAGAAAACTACAGTATAAAGTTGCTCTTTTCAGTCCTCATTAATGAAAACATAACTGTAATTAAAAGATAACAAAAGAAATATGCATGCATCAAGTTTTTTAAATGGTATTCATCTCCCCAACTAAATTACGATCCAGCAAACAGAAGGTATCACTTCAACATGCTCTTATCTCTTTCTCCCCTACGCATTACTCAACAGCTATGCTAAATGAGATCATCCTACTATAGCCCACACTGCTGAATAATTGATTACTTTGACATTAAATGTTCATGGATAGCAGCATACACCAAATCATTCCTTTGCAGCCAAGGACATGTGAACCTTACATTGCCAGACTGCCAAAACCTGCTCAGACGTCAATGGCACTTTTGCTGACCTGAAGCGTACTGGCTTTAAACTCACTCCAGAACTTCAAGGAACGTCCTGAGATTCTATAAGGTCTCATTTGCCTTCAAGGTAACCATATACAAAAGGACTTCTATGATTGAGATTCAGTTCCGTGAATGTAAGCTCATGTTTTTACTGACATTTGGCTATCTCCACCTCCAGGCAAAACAGTAAGGAAATTTATATGCAAATTACTCAGTAAGTAAAGAAGTGGAAAAAATCCCAAATGCAGCATGAGAAACATTTAGAGAATTACAGATATCTTAGATTTTCATTAAATTATGCTTCCTGGATGTTAGGCTAACTAAGAAAATTAAAACAAGTTTCATTGACTTTTTCAACAGGCAGCAATTGAAATGTATTCAATGCTTCTTTGAATTTATTTGTACACTTGTAATAGTGCTGTTGTAACACTGCATAAATGAACATAGGCTTATGTCTGGAGCACATAGCTGGTTGTAGATAACAGCACACGAGCGCTTTGTGTCCGCAGAGAAAGGCATCTGTGGAGCATTGCTTAGGCACTCACATCACAGCAAATTCTGCTGCAGGTTTGTTTTTTCCCTTTTAATTATGGATATCAGTATATAATATTATTTTATTACTATTATCAATCAAAATCATTGTTAGGCAGCATCCGATTCCACAACAAGGTGCTGCCAGAAAAACCAAATGCTGCTCAAGTGCTGAGTGTCCCTCACTGAGCTGGATACAAATTCAAAACAGATACATGCACAGCTCTGTCATTATAGCACACCAAACATTGCAAAAATACGTGGCACAATGAAAGAGCAAAGTAATGAAAAATAATAGCTTTCAAGTAAAATTTGTCAAAATTTAGAACCATTCAATAAAATGGCTTACCACAAGAGAGCATACTTGCATATATAAACTGCTCATCACTTAGGTAATTCTAGCATAGGATTTTTTAAATGAGCTTTTATTTTTTTTAAATGAAAAGATGCAGCTGACCTGTGAATCATCGTTTGAACCAAGGACTGTATCAAAGTGAAAAGTTCAATCAGCATCAGTCTTCTGTGGATGTGTGGCCCAACATATTCAACATCAGCTAAATAAAAGCCCAAGGGTGCCCTCAGCTCTCCAGAACAGCAAAACTAATAAACAATTTCATATAATGTGAAACAGACTATGCTGAAATCCAGTTTACCTCAGAGTAACAGTGGAATGCCTGCTTTTTTCCCAGGGCACACGTGGAAAAACTAATGCATGGGAAACGCAATGAGAAGGCTTGCATTTGCAAAAGGAGGAGGAAGATTGCCATTGGCATTTATATAGTATGGAAATCATACATTACAAAATCTTTCAACTCTTTTACTGAAAACACATTCCATAATATCCTTTGAAGCAACTTTCTAGCTGAATTATGAATGGTACCTAACAAATTTATTCAATAAACCCAAACCTTTAATTGTGACGAATCAGTACAGCTTCCTCTGCTATCCTCTGCTTTTACTTCATTGTCGTTGCAATCACTGCCCAACGTTAAAAAGCTGCACATGAGGAAGTGAGTTCAATACGCTGTAGGGGTGTCTTTCATCACAAGAAAGACAAGACTTTTCACTTGAAATATATTTAATACCGTCCTTCATGTGATATGGAACAACATGTGTACGTTCGCATATGATTCAATGTATATGACTGAACTAATGTGAGGCAGATGCTGACATTAAATCTGTCAAAATACAAATCTTTTTCTTCAAGAAAAGAGAAAGCCAATGAAGGAAACTAATGACCATCTCACTGTATGCAACAGAAGCACCCAGAAATTACAGCAATGGACAAGAACAGGACAAGAAATAGGTGCGCTCCACAGCCTTGTCTAACAGACTGGTGGTTCAGTCAGTCAGACAACAAGAATGGTTTTGTCTTCAGGTTCAGCTAACTCCCGCAGCCCTTAAATTCATACTAATAATTATACTTCGATAATACTGCCAGATAGAAAGATAGCAGTTCCGCTTTTAGGCCTCAATGTACTTCCCTTAGATACTCTCTTAAATCCCATAATTAGAATTAATGCCGATAGGCCAGGATCAGGATAAGCAGCCAGGACCAGCTGAGAAAGGGGACTCCCTCCCATAAAGAAATATATTATTTTGGAAAGTAAACGAAAATGAGAGCTCTTAAAAACCTTGGTTTGAAAAGAACAAAAACTCTATGAGTGGGAATAGAGCACCTAACCCAAAACAGACTGAAAGATATACACTTGAGAGGTAGGTAGGGAGAAGAGAGACATCAAACCCAAGCTCCGCTACAACCGAGCTGGATCTGCCTGTCACAAGAATATTTCTGACGAGTGTCGCTCACACCAGCCATTTCCCAAGGCATTTACGTCAATAATTCCTGACACACTTTGCGTCTCATTAAAACAAAAACCCACCTCCAAACCCAGAAAACAGTTTCACTGAGCAATTTTGACCAGATCAAATTAAGAGACATAACTCTTACATTTGCATGACAGTTTGGTGTTTATTTGAAAAACTCGAGTACGTAATAGAGACCTTCACTCATAATTACCATAAATGTCAAGAGCTTCCTGTAGGATAAGAAGAGCTCCCCAAACATTTCAATGATTTTTGAGCTTTATCTGAAGTGCTTAAACTTCCAGATTTCGTAACGAAAGCAGCCCTACAAACATTCCGAAAAGTAGCAGCCTTCATGCCCACATTATTTTCACCCCAGAACACATCCAAGGGCATTCTCTGAACACCAGTGCCTCTTCTCACACTTGACATTTATTAATCATGATTTTAAAGTGAGTATTTAATTACAAATAGAAGATCCCTGCATGTGATAACTCTCAAGATATTCCTAAGCATGAAATAAAATATGACACCGGTGCCTCCCCTTTGACATTGCAAGTGTATATTTCTTTCTTTTGATAATTCTAATAAAATAGACTGATCATCAAAGTCTAATTTAAGACTTAATGAAGCAGTAAAGGTTGCAGCGATGGAAAAGAAGCTGGAACAATAACAGTAAAAACATAGCCATAGACTACGATGATCCAAGAAAAATTTTCTGGCCAATTACATTTGATTGTGTTGAACAATGACAAACTACAGGAGTAATTAGAAATCACATACAGAATTAGCAAGTGACTAAACGCTGTTGCTGGTTAACTGCATTTTATGCTTCCTGAAGATTACCATATCCTTCCAGTGCACGTGTTTTAAACAAGAATCAGATTAGATTCTGTAGTCAGAATTGTACTTTTTCCTTCTAATTTAGTTGTGGTCAAATCAATCCCCTAATTTTATCTTCCCGCTGACTTTATTTCAATATGTTCCATTAATATTAATAGGATATTACAGAAATCTCATTCACGTACCTTTCAACATTGATAGCCGCACAAGAAATCGTTATGAACTACGTTCATAGGGAAAACTAGATGGCTAAAGTCACGCATGTGCTTTTGTAATAAATATAAACACTTCCCATGTATATTTAAATAAAAATATTCATGGAATTGTTAAGGTCCACAGATGTTTATTCCCAAATGCAGTTACACAACCAAGACTTCGCACTCCAGGTTCGCAGGCCTAAGAGGCAACAAAGCAAAGCTGCTGACAGTTCTCAATGGCTGGAAGCCCAGCTGGCTTTGCACTTTAAAAACACACACTAAAAAGATTTGAATCCACAAAAATGTATTATAAAAAAGGAAATGCTTTATGGAGGTGTTCAAAACAGAGGTGCACTAACAGCACAAGCACATCCAAATGCCTTCTGTGCTCCAAATCAGGAACCCCATTTTTACCATGTCTGAGAAAATTAGAGATAGGACAAGTGAGAACTCTCACTGGGTGCAAGTATTTCTTTGCAGGCTACCAGACATCCTGCATTTGAACCTCCTGCAGGTGATGCAATACTCATGTAGAACTTGACCAAATTCACATAGCTCAAGTTTTCAGGGAGTTATTACCAGGAAGATTTAATTCACAGGAGATCCTTCAGCAACATTTCCAGTGGCACATTACTTGATACAAACAGCATGCATCTGCCTGTACTGCTGCACCTGATTAAAAATCAAACATTATGGATTTTTCGTTGAGCAGCAAGGAAGCCGTATGTCAGGACGCCTAGCAAAAAGCTGGCTGCAGCCATGACTCACAGGGCAAGGTGTAGGAATGAGTGCCCATACACAGCAGATCTCATTTTACTGGCAGCTGCTGGACATCACGTGGCGATGTCCCTGAGTTGGATTATTTTCTGCTTTGCTTTTCCAAATTTAAATTCAGAGAAAACACTCTGTGACAAAAGGAACAGCAAACTGGCATCCGCTGCTCAGTTTGAGCTTTCAAGCTCAAGTTGCTTAATGCTTTAGAAACAAAACTTTCTTTTCTAAAGGTACCTTTGCACAAGTACAGTCACCACATACACAAAAAATTATCATGAAGCAAGGAAAATAAGCAAAACATAGAATTAGAGCCAGAACTTTCTTCATAATAACTGCAATAGATGATCCTCTAACCCTGACACAGATGCAGCAATTAAAGGTCAAATTTACCTTAGCCCCTTTTACCGCTCCCCCAGATAGAAGCCAATTTCTCTCTACCTGAGGGTTACATTCCTCTTTTATCACTCCCTACCACACAACACCAGAGATTAGAGATTTATCAGAGGGTGACAGAGACCCATTAGAGTTAGCGTATGCTCACTTCTCACCTCAGTCTCGTCCCAAATTGCACATTTATCTGTAAGAGGCTGCTTTCCTTCTCTGTCCAGCAACTCATTATTTTGGACAAGACTAAAACAATCAGGCCAGGAAAGGCTCCGTTTGTGCAGACATTGCTGCTTGAGACTATGATCAAGTCCAATTTTCAGAATAAAAATTAAAAAGGGTGAAAGAACAACAGGAATATGTTCAGTCTGAACTGTGGCTAACAATTACAATAAACTAATCACCATAGCAAACTCAGTTTTTGTTTGTTTTAAATTGTGTCACTACTACAATAACCACACTGTTTTGTAATTACACAGGAGTACTTGAGAGCTGCTGCAAGAACTGAGCACATCTTCACAAGGTAGGGCTGGCAGTTGTGAAGCACTCATCTGTATTCTTAAGCACTACTTTAATGAGAAACAAAATCAATTTTTTTGCAAAAATACTGAAATTGAGCTTCTCTGATCAATGCAATCATCTCTTCTAGGCCTCCTCCTCTCGATCTTCCCCTGAAGCTGACAGGGCTTGAATTAAGGTTTTGGGGAATGTTGTTTGCCAGAACATTTCTTTCCTTTATTTATTTTCCACACAGAGGGCAGCAGGCACTGCTTTAGTAACTTCCCCGAAAATGCTAATAGTAGAACTGATTTATTTCATTCTAGCATCATTTGTTCAATTGAACCCACTTAACCACAATACTAAGGAACAAGGGAGGAATCACCAGGTGCACTTTGTTGATTCACCAACTGATTCTGTCCCAATTCTAGAAGAATTTCATCAAATTTAAGTTCAAAATAGCAAAACGTACACGTTCTCTGCTGCATTGCCTAAAGAACAGCTGAAAGAAGATGGTCTCTGCCTCTTTTGTGGCAACAACGTCAATATCCATGTTGTGACTCTTTTTTCACCTCCACATCCTGCGATACTAAAACTTGAAAATAACGAAAGTATAAGCAAAGATCTCACTAACTCTCATACTAACTAAATAGAACACATGGCAAAAAGATCCATGAGTACACTCCTGAATGGTGATTCTTTTGATAGGCAATTGTGCCATCTCAGAGGCAATTGCAAAACCTGATTCTCTGGTGAAGCTGGAGGGACGTGTTTTTGTCCAGAGTTGGGTGCATGTGATGGCTGCTCAGAGAGCCCAGCTGTGCTAAGGGAAAATCAGCCTACAGTCCAGAGCTAGTTTAGCCCTGACTTTAATTCAATATATCATTTAATTAGCAGTAAGACATGCTTTATCCTTGAGAGGTTTCTCAGCTGTTTTAGTCCAAGGCAGCATTATTCTGAAAATCAGACCGTTTAAATGCTGCATCTCTCATTTCTGACTGCAAATATTAGTTCTACAGACCTCTAATGTTATTGCTTTCTCTAACCACTGCTCAAGGTTTTTTTGTGTGTTTTTTGTTGTTGTTTGTATTTTAAATTAGACATAATCACATCCTATCATTGTCATTCCAGCCCTAAATTTACAAACAAGCATTGATCAGACAATTTCTCTAAATCATCCCTTGAAAATAATGTTACATGTCTGTTTGGTCTAATATTTAAATTTTATTAAAATACAATATAATCTAGTGTTGGAAATACTGAAATTAGTCAACTAATAAAATAGTTAGAAACTCAAGCACTGGAAATGCACATTCTGTGCACCCCATTTCTTTTGATAGCCTTGAAGAACTACGACAACTTTTAACAAACTTGTATCTGGGATTTGAAACCAAACGCAAGCTCAAAAGGCACAAAAGGATTAACTAAAAGACACCCAAAGTGGCAGTAAAGTGTATTCCCCAGTGGTATATTGCAAATGGGCTGTAAAAATTATATTTTATTAATCCAGCTGCAATTAAAGAGTAACAGCTGTGTCGTTTGCATCTCAATGTCCCATTTTGAGAGAGATGACAAATATTGTTCATTATTCATTATATATTGCTGATTGGCAAACATTTTTCTTAGTCCAGAAGCAATGTCTCTTGGGCACAACTGCTTCTCTTTATGATTGCAAGCTGAGTTCTCTTGGTATCATGGGGTTTGCAAATGCAAAGAGTCAGTCTTTCTTTCTTTCCTTTAAGATGTTCCACATTTCAAAGAGAATGATAAATTTTTGCTGAAGCCAACAAAAGTAAGCAACGCACATATATAGACAAGTATCTGGCCAGTAAGTTTTTAAAGCGTTACTGACAGTTACTTATTTTTCTACAATTAATAAGCCACTATCATCTCAATTTCTTAATTGTTGTATCACATTCAAATGTTTGGCAGAATGAAAAGTGAGAGGTGAAAAAGTGCCTAAAATTTAACTAGGAAAGAGATACCTACTAATTTTTACTATTAAAAACATAAATCAATTTATTTTTTTTCCTACAAAGAAGGCAGTCACAACACAACACAACCACAACAAGGCAGTCAGCTGATCAACTCTTCGCAAAGCCTGTGATAAGAGCACAAAAGATACAAGAAACAAGCAATTTCATTTTCACTTTCAGTAAGTAAATAGATCCCCTCTTTTCTCCTTCTTCCTTCCAAAGGGTCTTCGCCAAGCTTCAGGAGAAAACAAGTACTGCTTCTTGGAGAAAATTGATGCCTACCAACCCCAAAGATTGCAGCAGAGACCACATGCCTTGTGTATAAGGTTTACAGACTAATGGAAATAGAGAATGAATCTACCAGTCTGTAATCAAAATGAAGATATTGAGGACTTTGGATTCTGTGTCTTACAAGTGAAATTCCCCTTTCTTTACATCTTTCTAGATTAGGCAAAAAAAAAAAAAGCCAGCTCCATCATTTCTCTCATGCTCTTCATTGCACTTTACTTTGCTTCTGCAAATAGAGTCTCAGTAGTGCATCTTCATCAGCTTTTCTGACTTGCTTACATTGTCTCACACATCCCATGGTGTTCACCAGTGAGCAGCAGAACAAGCATCTATTTAAAACAGCATACAGTGAGCTAGAAACAGTACGCTGCCTTCTCTTTGTTATAGGCTTACTGACGGAATAGAAATTATCATTTCTTCTGAAATACAACACAGCCTGAGTAGCTGTAGCTATAATAGTATTATTCGCTTACAAGGTATTAATAAAGCTTACTTCTTTGTTGAATTACTTTTTCTAGGTAAACATTTCAGACTAACAGCTTTTATTTGCTATCACAGGGAACAGCTTCACAGTTTTCTCTAATGTGATGGGAATAAGCCTTGACTTGCAAACATGAGGAATGGTTTGTGAGCATATTTTCATCTCAAAAATTCCTGAATTTGAAGATCTATAAGAGTTGGTATAGAATCAATCCAGGACCTTTTCATGAAACATCTCTCCTTTGCTGAAATCCTGTGAAACCTATCAAAAGGTCCACACACACACACACACACACACACACGGCCTCCACTAAGCTTGCTGCTGTATTCATATCTCATGGACGCTGTGGTATTTTCAGGCTCTGAAATGCATACTGTGAAGGTTTTCTGTTGACCCAGAGAAGTGGCACAGCATGGTACATCTGAAAACCACCAACAGGACAGCATGGGCTGCCTTTCTGCAAAGCCTCTGAAGAAAAGAGCGGGAGACATTACGCACCTGCCTGTCGAGTCAAGTCAGAGTAAAGAAGATAAAAGGAAAAAGCATTTAAGAAGCCAAGTAAATTTAACAAAAAAAAAACCATAAAATCAGCAACACACTGGTTTTCAGTAATTCACTGAAAAAAAAATATTCATCGAGAAATATTAAATATATGCTCAGTACTTATTTCAACATCGTGCATCAGCACTGCATTTACTGACTGCATAAGCTCCACTTAGTACTTCTAAATACAACCTAGTAGGATCAATGGCTTCTTAATACAAAGTGGTTTCTTCCCAGTAGAAGACTGTTAGACATTTTCAGTACAGAAAAGCAAAGGAAGTAATGAGCTGCCACTTTCAGACCGCAGTGCAGAATTAAACAGACCTACTTGAAGGAATTTTTCCCCCTGGGTGTGATATCCAACCCTAAACTGATTTCCATGCAGAGTACAACAGAGTTTCTCAAGTTGACCATGCAGAACGCATTTGAAAGGAAGTTGTGCATTCTGAACTTTAAAACATATTGAGAGAATAAACAAGACTCATTTCTATTAGCATTCCCTTTAGCGCATCTGCTCTGACTGAGATTTTCCAAGAAGGAAAAAAAAACTGTTTTGAAATGTGAAATGCTTTTGCTTGAAAAGTAGTGAGTAGATGGCGCAGACCCTGAGCCCCCCCAACTCCATCACCTTCCACAGAAGGAAGCATGCAGATCCACAGGACTGCCTTCCATTTCCCTCTCCAAATACGAGGCTCACTGTGCTCCAGGTGAACCTCAAAGCACAGGCTACCCCAAGAACATACCCCCTCCAGAATTGTTTGCCAGAAAGAACTTTTATTTTCACCATATAGAGTTTAGCATTGCCTTGGTTGCTGCTCAGTGAAGTGTTTTTAGAGGACCTGAAGCATTGCAGTCACTTTCCATTAAGTGAAACATTTGGAAATTTCAGATAAGCTCAGGAAATAAAAATAAAAATGTGTATGGCCTGAACGTAAGAAAACCCAGTAGGCTCTCACACATTAGAGCAGTGTGGGTTCCTGAATTCGGCTCTCAAAGAACCCAAATACAACAATAATGATCTTGGCATAGGCACTTCCTGCAGATTAATGACCAGCAGGGAGGAGCTGATGTCCCACAGCACAGCCAAGGGCCATTAACCCCAGCCAGTCATTAATCCCCAGGAAATGCCCTGTGCCAAGATCATTTTCTTATTTCAAAATGAAAAGCAGCAGAGACTATTAAGAACACACACTTTTTTTTTTTTTAAATGTAAGATGCTATTCAACTGCTATCTCCAAGGTACGACACCTCTAAGTTAACTCGTTACACTTTATGTCTGAGACTACAAGCACACAGGCCAGGCACAGTGCAAGATTCAGCCTGATTTCACAGCACTGCAGCTGTGGCTGTCAGCAATTAAAGGACAGATGCATCGTTAAAGGACTCACTGCATCACTAGCAAGGACATCACTGTGTGCTGCATCTATCGCATACTGCACTGCTGGGCATACTTGCAGGACCTGTCCATGAAGGCAGCAAGCAAGTGTGCTGCTCAGCACCTGGAAGTGATTGAGATCTCACAGACTGCTTCACAGAAGGGCAGTAACTATCCTTTTCACTTACACCTGCTGGCAGCTCCTGCTGGGACTCACTCCATAGGCCCTGTGCACTTCAGATTCCCAGGGGGCTCATCTGCACACGATATGAAGATGACCATTTTGAAGACAGGAATCTTACATGCAGAGGGATTTCTCCAAGGGCATCAGGAAAGCATATGTATATATGTCTGTAATATCAAACCTAATCAACTTGCTGATGCAGCCTACCTCAGAACTGACCAGCAGGAGTGCACAGGGACAAGCACCAAATTCCCTGACACATCTTTCAGAAGCATCTTTCTGACAATGACAGTACCTGATTGCAAGGAAGACAAGTCTTCTCTTTACATTTAGCACATCTCCAGGTTACAGGGCCTGCACATAGGCAAGCCTAACTTTGTTGGTCTAGCAGCACGCAATTAGAGCGTCTACTTAACAGCGTAATCACTGCTTTAAGTATCAACATATCACCAGAACTCAGGTTAAGAGATTTCTGTTCTGTAATGAACATCCTTACAAACCAAAGGAAGTCCCATTAAAAAAAAAAAAAGAAAAAACAGAAAAAAAGAAAAGCTGTTTTGAGCTCTTGGAATTCCACAAAATTTCATCAGTACCTTATTTGTAAGCTGTCTCATCTATAGCTAAAGTACTCATGTACTCCTAAATAAACTTCTTGTTGTACATTTTCTACATCAGTCATTATAAGTTTACCTCCCAACTTTGTACCTGTGAAAGACACTTGATACTCATTCAAGTTTTAAGCTTACTGCATGGAGCATCTCCCCCCCCACACTCTTCCTCACATTCCGTAAAGCGTTTCTTTTCCAGAACGAGGCTATACAACATTTTCTGCCCTGGAGAAGAACTTACACATTTTTACTCAGCAGCAAACAGTTGCATTCAGTTACTTGCTCTCACAGTCCCTAATCTTGCAGCAGGCTAATAAGCATCCTCCCTCCACACAGAGCTTGGAAGCAGCAGGCTCTCATCAACAAGACGATGTGAGCAAAGGTGAATGATCCTAGCGCCTTTTAAACAAGTACTTGCTGTCCTCTGGTTATATATAATTTACTGGGAATAAAAATAATTCATGAAAACAATTCAGGAGGGACTGCATAAAACCAGCAATGCTTTTCAGGAATTTGTTGTCAGCTCTTCTAGCCTGTTATTAGCCTGATATCCATATTCCCGCAAGGAAAAGCAGAGTTGAAGGTTTTCCTACAATAATAAGGACAGTAATGTATCAAAAAAACACGCTACACTACCAGAGGGCAGATTATTAACTTTGTTTCCACTGAGTGGAGCATAGGAGCAGAAACTAAAACACAGAACTAATTAACCCCTTCATCCATAGATGCCCAAGTGTCAGATGAAGTTGCACAAACGCTCCATAACACGCAGCTTTTTTGCCCTGCATTCAAGATGCCTACAGACAAACCTAATCAGGAAATGCACTGTCAAAGTCCTCTCCACATAAGAAAATCATAATAGCTGTTCTCCTCAGAACAGATGTGCTAATAACTAGACCTCACTCTGAAAATATGCATTTGCTGCAACATGGTCTACAGTGACAGCCCTTTCCCGCAAAAGGCCGAAACAAGTGTAAACAAAAGGGATGGAAAAGTCTGGTTGGAATTTGAGTTTTGAGGTTCATCTTCACCACCACACGAACGGCACGTACCATACAGCATTGGATCCCAACAGCAGCAAGAAACTAAAGTAAGGAACTACTTCTGCTCAGAGTTCAGCAGACTAAGTCATGCCTGTGCAGCGGACCTGTACAGACAGCCTGCCTGGAGCAAGGCAAAGAAACACTGCTTGCTCTGAGCCAGAGGCAAATCTAACAGAGCAGAGGGAAAAAGTCTGTACAGTTACTCTGACACAAACCTAGCAAGACTCCACAGATTTCAGCAGGTGGTGTTCCTCCCGCAGTTGTCCTACCAAACAATCGTTCCTACCCACCAAAGCACTGCACAACAGATTCTAGGCCCTACTTCACAAAGCACTTCGCAAGTACTTAGATTCCACTTTTTTCATTTTACATTATTCTGGGACAGAATTTGCACAGATTTGCAGACATTTCTTTGGTAAACTGGCCACAGGATTTCAGAAAATTTATTTAGACTTTGTGACATTACCTAACCCCAAAAGGTCTCACAGAATCAGAAAGCGAGCCCACAGGAATTACTATCCACAGCCAACCCGCTGTTTGATAATACACAGTAACCAAATAGAACAGACAAAATTACTCAACTGAACGTGTCTATATTTAAAGTTGAAACCTTAGTATAAGGTATATCAATATGTTAGTTGCCATAGAGACAAGAACTGTACAATAAGCAGCCAGTATTTATCATGGAGTTTTTCCTCTGGCTTTCTCCCCCCCCCTCCCCATCAATTATCTTTTTCCTCATTAGAAATAACTTCTTTCATAGAAAATATCATGGATCCACGTTAGAACAGTTACTACCTTGATCCAGTAATTTAACCTCTACCCCAACGCCTATTTGTGAACCTTTAATTCTCTCAGCCCAAGGTATTGAATTTTCTGGGTCAAAATTAGAGACCACATCAATAAGCTCAACGGTTGGCAGAACAGCATACAGAGCAAAGTTTAAATATTTATTCTTCCAGTGAAATCTTTGAACATCAGTGAAAAATCTTTTGACCAGAAAAACAATTCTCTCCCCGCTAATTGCAATATCTTTAAATGCTGATGCCTGCTTGTACTACAGCACTCCAAGGTACTGCAAAGTCGTTTTTGTTTTGTTTTTAAATGGAAAGACTTTAAAATGTGCTCTGGAATTTAGAAGCACAAATTCCATATTAAATTCCATATTAAGTTCTCCAAAAACAATACATCCAAGTTCCACTGATGTCCCTCTTGCAGTTCCATTGATATGAGAAAAAATAATAAATAAGCAGCACCTCATGACAGTCTTGAAGAGTTGCATGTCTGCTTTCCCCTCTCTACTGTCCCAAGTTGCCTCACAGCTCATCCTCAGCTCTATGAAAGGTTATTTTGCTGTTGTTCCTGTAAGCTGACTAGTGTGTTTAAGGACAAGTAAAAGCATGCATGCTGTGTACAGGTTTTCTATCCACACATCTTGCATACTTTGTTCAGTTTTGATTTGAGAGGCAGCAATGAATGATTTTTAGTTGGAAAATAAAAAAAATACTGTACATCTTACATAAGAAACAAGAAAGCTGAATCTGCTTTAAGTCCCTAAGGACACTTTTAGAATTGGATGTGTTTCCAGAAGGAGGATTTCTACCTAAATGTTACCTGCTTCCCTATGTCAGTAACTTTCTTAAGTCTAAACAGAGCTAATGAGGTGAACAAGGATCACTACAATTAAAAGATCATCCTCAGAACTTTTAAGGCAGGCACACACACAAAAAAAAACAACCTCCATACATCTGCTATAAAGGCAAATTGTACCGCCTGCAGCTTTTACTTTGAAGGTCAAAGATTCTCTGAGTCAAAGAAATTGGTCTTCAAAAGGTGAGAATAACAGTTCCTGTATACAGAACTGTTCTGCCCAGCTATTTTGTGCAGAGAGGACCAATGATAGTCTTTTTCATTCCTAGCTGGGAACTGCAGGCCAAATGTCATGCTAAGATAATAACTGACTGATTTGAGAATATTGAGAAGCAGCTCCAAAGTGAAAAAACAAGTTCCACAAAATGAAGAAATGGCGGCGTTTCAGCACAACTGCAGCCCAAGATGATTTAGGGGAATGATCAAATTAGTTTCAGTATTTTGTTCCTCTAATTCATCAATCTGCAATTACTGTCATTGTCATAATGATTTGTATCAGTTCTAATTTACCAAATTAAAAAAGAGGCAGATGTTAAAACTCAAATTACATAATTACAAATAAGAGCATTACTAATGTTATGTGTGCTTTGTTTACCCACAGACCTCAAAGTGGACAGCTTCTCTTCATCAGCATAGAGGCACAACTCCACATCCCTTTTTTTCCTTGTAAACAATAACTGAAGTGTAAAAAAGCTCCCAAAGACAGAAAGTGTTCCATTGTGCCAACATTCACAGTGCTGAGTCTTACTACACAATTGCTTTTCTTGAGTAGTTTTCCTAAAATCTAAGTGAAACAAAAAGCAGATAAAAAGAAATCAGGCTGACATGCAGTTTTGTGCTAACACAGCTCTCTCCAAGTGATCTTCCTTACAACACAAAACTTGTAATTTTTACATCTCCTTTAGGCCTCCTGCTCTCAGGAACAGTCACTGGCACCAGACACCCCCAGAGCTAGGAGCAGGCTGTTGGCTGGAACCATACAAACCTTATAAGTCTCCTCCTCTGTATTTTTCATCCAGATCAACACTGCCACCTTCCAATTAACTGAAGAACATGCATCTATTACTTAAGACCCTCCATTTTGCTTTACTTAAATAAGTGAATGCATACTTGAGCTCTCCCTTTGTTTATACCCCTCTCCCTTGAATATACCACTGCTGTTTTCAAGGGTACAAAATCTTAGTTGTTTTTCTCCTTCCAACCTCACTATAAAAAGAAGCCCAACTCAAAGATTGTTTTCTTCTCAGTCTCACCCTGATTATTCAACACAGAAAAATTCCAGACCCACTCACTCCTTGTTTACATCTTACAGTTCTCTAAAAAAAAAAAATTGGAGATTTTTCTCTTTCTCCACCCACAGCAGAAGGGAGTCGCTGCAACTTACCTCATTCATCTCAATATCAGAATGACTCACTTGCGAACACAAATTTTCTCCAAAACAGACTGCACCAAGAGGAATACTGTTCTCCCACTATTACTTCTAGAGAGAAACGGAAACCAAAAAGGGACTGAAGGACTTGTCTACAGTCACAGAAGGTTACACAGCATTGTAGTTTCCATCATTCTCGGCTCATCTTCCCAAATGTTTTCCTTAACTGGCTCCTCCCAATCCCAATTCAGTTAATGACTCCATCCAATCTAACTGAAATAAGCATTCATATGCATTTTCTGTTTAATCTTTTGTAACTTCATTGATACGTGGATACTTCCACACCTAAATATTGTCACACTGCAGATCAAACATCATAGGTTTGGATATTATTACTATGTATTCATTTCATCCCACTTTTTCTATACATAAAGCAGTTAAAGAAACTATTTACTTCCTTATTTTGCAGCATCCAGACACATCTGTTTGTACTGTTCCAGAGAGCAGTCAGTACTAAAAGGTAATCCAGTTGAGTCAGAGCATTCAACACACAAAGCAGATGTCTACAAGTAATGTAAAGATAGTGAGCCTCGTGGAGTTACTGCAAAAAGCATTCACATCATTAAGTTCCATTTCTTAGAATATCTTAAGGCCAAGTCACACTATACACATCTTTAAAACTAGCTCGGCAGCTCAAGACTCACTCAGCAGCGTATCAAATTCTCCTTTGTCCATCTGTAAACCAACGCCTATACCCAATTATAAATACCTTTAATGTTTTCTCCTCTGATGTTTCAAAAAACATCTGTTGAACATGAAATCATTAGTACTGTGCTCCCAGAACAAATACCTCAACTTGTGCATTTATTACACTACAGATTATCACAAGGATTACCAGGGCAGGAAAGTTTTTAAAAACGTACCAAGCACAGCATATGGGAAAAAGGGGTCATTTTCCTTCATTGAATGCTTTCAAATCTTCTATTTCAGCCAGCTGCATTGCTCAGCTTGGGTGCTGAAGTTGTTCTTAGACAAAAGGCTGAAGAAAAGATGAATATCGCAATTCCATTTTTTCTGTTTTAACTGATAACTAGGCATGGAGCCTGATATTCCTATTTTCTTTACCAGCCTTCTTTCCTATTTATGCCTCTGCACTGCACTCTTAAGAGAAGGAACCACTCCTGAAAATTTTAACTTGCACGTCAAAGTAACTTCTGCAATTTATTCTAAAATAGATTTAAATAGCTATCTTTTCATCTGAATAATAGCTTGCTTAGCTACTCCGCAGACAGCCCAAATAATCAAGCATCCATCTCAACTTGCAAAAGTATTGAGATGAACTATCCTCACATACTGATCAAAAACAGAAACACTGTAAGAGCCATTTGAAATCAATATATCACTTTTTAAAATGCATGTTTTAATGATCTGCTGCTTGTGTAGGAAGCCCATCTATAGAAGAAAGTACAAATTCACATTAAACATCAAGTCTTTCTGATTTCCACCAGTTAAAGAGCAAAAGTTTCCTAAGTAGTTAAGGCTCCTTATTCCCAGTTGCAGGCTTTTTTTTTTAAGTAAGTTTAGGATTCAAACCATCTGTGTACTAATCAACAGAAGAAAATCTTCAGGTACACCCATAATGAAGACTCCCATCTTGAACCTCTTCCCTTTGGTTAAGAGCCAGAAGCATCCCCTGGGGGAAAGGATATAAGTCTACCTCTCAGCTCCAGCAAGCCTGGGGAAAAAAATCCTCAAGGTTTAGAAGATCTGGGAATGATGTGACAGGAAAGATTAGCAGCAGTGGCAACACTGGGAAAAATAACACAGCAGCCATAGACAGCTGATCCAAGTCAGTACTCCTCCAACATAACAGAGTTTCTCACCGGCTTTTCATCTTAGGATATTGGATAATTTATAATACCTATACTATATACTCAATCCTATTTTTGTCTTCCCATTCCTGCAATTATATAACCGTTCAACACACTATACGTTTTCCTACTTGGCTTTTTCTGTCACTCAAATAAGTTTAAGAACATCAAAACCAGTTCTCTCACAGCATTTTCCTTGTTTGGGAAACTACCAACAGAACGTTACTATTTGGGAACAGTACCAGCAGTTCTTTACTACTGAGGAAATAGCACAATGAAATAGTCAGACCACATCGCTTTCAAGTCATGTAAAAGACACAGTTTAATTGAAGCTAAATTCCCCAACCAAATGAAGCAGAACAATGCTTTCTGTGTACACTTAACATAAATCATCCCAGTGTGCCACTCCAAGCAAGGTACTGTTAACTATATTGAAATTATATTAATCTATTTGTAGGTACTGGGATTTTAAGGAATGCAAGAAGGGAAGCATTAGGGAGGAGCTTGCAGCTTATTTAAAACAGAAAAAAATACATATTAAATGACCATCAGCAGAACACCCATCATCCTTAAAAACAGTGAAAAAAGATCTGCATATGAAACCATGACTAAAGCTAAGCTCCCCTATTTGTAGGAATGGAAATACTTAGGCTGCTATAGTTGGCAATTGCAGTGACTGTTTTGCACTCATCACCTGCTATTCCCTATTTACTTACACTCCACTTTGTCCTCCTAAATCAACGCATATAATATTAAACCAAGTACCTGTGCACTAAACCATCACCAATGAAACTTTTTTCAACTATTTTTTAAGGGCTAACAACAGTCATCTGCATCCTCTCTTCCTTTCAGTCTAGCACAAATTAGGTTTTTTTTAACGTAGCCTTTTCTCGAGGAAGAAGAGGAAGTTAGGAAATCTGTGTTTTCAACTCTGCAAAACAAAACAAGTTTAATCAAACTTTACCAGTTTATGCTTTCTTACATTATTACCTTCTAGTAGTCCTATTCTGTAAATACTTAGCTATGAATTTACAACATAAAATTATTTCAGAATGAATCATAGCCTAGAACTTCGTGTAAACATCCCTGATGTTTCATGTTTGCATTCTGTACTTATGACTCTTAAGATGCCAAGCATATGGTTTTAGACAGGATTAGGACAAGTAAATTGTAGATAGATGCCGCCCATCCCCAGCTTGTACCAATATTAGTGAATGCAGTAACTAAGAAAAATAAATATCAGGTTTTAGCTGGGAAGGAGCATACCTCTGTTAGATAATCAAAATAGAACTTGCAGACATCTCAAGAGGATCTGCATCCCAGCCACCAAAGCCTGTGAGATTGTTTGTGTACCTACAGCTAAGCAAACCACTTCAAGTAACACTAACAACTAGGAGTAGGGAAGAGCCTCTCCAGGACCATAAAAAAAAAGGAAACAGTTTTATTTCTGCTTAGCCATAGCAGCATAAGCAGGAAAAGAAGGAGGAGGGAGGAGGAGGATGTTTACACCATACATTGCATGGTGTGTAATGAGAAGTTCAGAAGAAAACTGTTTACAGTTAACAGTGAGTAAGGTTCAAAATAGCCATAATGTTCAACCTAAGTAATTTAGACTTGAAAACACAGACTTGCTGCTCCCTTGTAGGGCTGCTCATTTCAGTGGCTACATCTGGCTCTATCACCTTTCAGCTCTCCAGTTCCAGTCCTGTTCCCTATGGTCCAGCCAAGAGGATTTATTCCCCCCCCCCCCCCCCAAGCTTCAAACACATAAATCCATTAACTCTATAATACACAAGTTAGCAACTGTTTGATGACCACACTGAAAGAAATATTCATTTAAATAAGCAGGCATTACCTGAAGTTCTCATCATCCCTGTGAACAGGTGGCAGCAGGTAACAGTCTTGGTGATCTGACTCAGCTCAGTTATTTTTTCATTCCCCTTACGACTTCTCAGCAGCAGTTCAGCAATATTTGAGAGAAGGGACACACAATTTCCAGAACACTACACTTAGAATCTGTTCTAAGATGAATAACTGCATGGAAGTTTAGAAAATGAAAAATATCAAGCTGGCCTCATAGATCCATAATTGAATGCCCCACAATGGCACAAGTTGGACAAGTCAGTCATAAATTTTTTACACCTTAAACTTTCAAGCAGCAGGATGTAGACTTGGGAGATATTTTCTAGTTTCAGCTATCTATCACACAGTTAAAATTTGCATTAGTTAGCATGTCTAATGCCAGATGAGATTCAGCCCAGTGGGACAATAAATTGATGCTACTCTGAAACTTTGAAGTGAGCACAGAATCAACATTATATCATACACATTACCAAACACTTTCCTTGCTAAATCCAGAGCTTTCAACACTCCCATCAGCAACCACAATGAGCACATAATGAGCTGTCAGAGCACACAGAACAGCAGTCCTGGGGTGCAAAATAAAATGTTACATTAATCTACAACCAAAGATTTATGAAAATCAATGTCAGCGTCACTGCAAAATGTCACCTTCGTTTCTCGTTTCCCTGCTTCCATATCTTCAGGTGCTACACTGAATTCTTCAGACTTCCTTTTTTCCCCCTTTAATTTCCCCCTGCCCAGCCTTTCCAGAGATGTACGCTGTACTTCATGCTGTTCTTTGTGTCGGGATCCTTGTATCAACAATCAGAAAAAATTTACTTCCACTGATGATACTAACAACGTATAACAATATTTCAACATTGATTTTCCTGACAGCCCTAAATAATGCTGTTCTGTTAATAATGCTCGTGAGATAAGGCTATATGCATCTTCTTTAGGTTAGCAGTTACAGTGATTACCACTGCCTCCAACTCTACCTTCTATGTAGAGCTCTTACTACTGACAAATCACAGAATCAGAATTGTGACCTCTGAAGATCATGCAATCCAACTCCAATATACATGTGCTTACACAGATACAAGTAACAAACACATTGATATAACAATGTCTGAAATTCGCAATTATTTGCAGTAGGAAATGAGAAATACAAAATTTCATTAAATGCGTGTTGCCTTGACATTATCAGCTGACAGCCCACAAAAATTTAAGCCAACAAAATGATGGCATATTCATCTGAGGTACAAATGGTTTTGGTTCTCCCCCTGATGAATTGCATGTTGCACAAGCACAGAAGACTGTTCCCACAGAAGCTTTGAAAATTTCACATTAAGCTTCATTCCAAATCTATGGACCATCTGGGCCCCATTTCAGAAGATGCCTAATGACCTCCCGCCATGTTTACACGTTCTACTAACCAGACAATAAGAATTGCAGACATATTGATTTCAGGTCATTAATTAATTCATATCCTATTCAAGCTAATGAGAAATAAGTCACTGAAATTCAGAAAGATCAGTATTAGAGCTTTAAAGATTGGAATCTCCTCAAGACAGACACTATTCTTGTCCCTTTACACTACAAAAATCTTCCACATATTGTCAACTTTCAGTATTATGTCTTTATGTACAATAGCACAGAGTTAAAACCAGTACCAGCAATTATCCTGTTAAATGCAGCAATGCAACTTTTTAAGTGTCGCCTTTTAAAACCGTGAAACATGTCCCACAGTGATTTTTTGTCTTTGTACTGTGAAGCAGCTAACATGAAAATTAACTCAGAAAAACTAATTTAAACAGGAAAGTGACAAAAAGGTTTAGGTGGCATGGATTGCATTCCATTGGTTTCCTCTGAAAAGAGGTGGGTAGACCTTAAATAGAAGTACATACAGAAAGAGGTTTATAGTAGCAGTAATCAGCCTTTTGGACTGATGCTCTGCTGAGAATCAGGAATGTTAGAAGTTTAAACACGAACTGCTCTGAAAGTACAAGCTTTGTTCCACAGAGTTACAAACCTAAACCTTACTCCCATTGCAGCCCCGCTTCCATGAGCACAAGGGAGCCAGGCTCAGTGCAGAACTCCAGCCACAACATCAGGGGTCTGGGGTACACTCACATCCTTCAACTGGCCATATAATTGCACCCTAACATTTCTAATCATTGATTTTGTTTAATTGTTTTACTTTTTCAGGATACTGTAACAGCAGATTAACATTCAGTTGTTCAAAAAAAAAATATCAAGAGAGCAGTGCAATAATTTTATAAATGCTAAAAATATTGCAGGAGCCAACGTTTCCTTATAGCACAACAACCCACCAGAAGAAACACCAAGGATAGGTCGAGCAGGGCACGGGGACTGTCATTGGCACTGCAGTTACAGTCACTGCCACAGCCCTCTCAGCTCAAGCACTCCAGGGTACAAGTGAGACTCTGCTCTTCAGATACAGAACTTGTGACATTTATTGACCAACGCCGAGCAAGTCAGAAAGTATCTTGAAATACTGTAGAAATTAGTGCTACAGACTCTAAGGTGAAAGGACGAGGCAGACTGTATGCTTTGAGTGCATCCTGCTTTCTGCTAAGTATATGGTTCATGGCAATTAACTGAACTTCACAGCAATAAACTAAATGCAGGGCAGGAAGTAACCTATAGATCCACAACGCACATCACAGTGGCAAACTACTGTGAAGAGACTGTTTTTATTTACATATACATACATTAGATATATATTCATGAACATATATAGACTGCTAAAGTAAGAACATAGATATTTATATGATAACAATTTGGACAAAGCTTTATTGTCTTTTTTTGACACTAAGACAGGCAAACTGTTGACTTGTCACCACCCCCAGCCTTCCAATCCCAGGCATTCTGAAAATATTAAGTTCTCAAAAAGAAAAGAATGTTATTAATGTAGGACAGAAAACTAACCATGAACGGAAACTGAATTTAAAAGATCAATTGTACATTTTTTTTTCTTTGGGATGGTCATTTATCAGATGAACAAGCACGCTGACATATTCATAGGATTCTAATAGAAATCAAAGTTTCAAAAAGTGTGTAAGCATCTTTGATTCATTACACTTGCTTCTAACTGACAGTTGCTCCAATATCGAAATCTGATGCCTTTCAACATACTCATTCATCAGAATGATTGTGTTCATCCTCACATCCTTCACAATTTCTCGAGTAACATGAATAGTATACCTTTAATATAAATAATCTTCCTCCAAAGGACTGCAAAGCAGCAGAGCGACGCATAGAGCCTTCAGTACATTTACAACACAAGTAAAGCTCCCTTAATAGACTGTGCATTGCAGCAGATTGTCAAAGCAGTTTCTTTTCAAAGGAGCAGTAAAAGTCCATTTAGATCCACCTGTTACACAGACGCAGTCACTCAACAGGGCTGCTAAGGAACCTCCTGGTGAAGAATCTCAAAAGGAACAAGTTGCATCTGCTGTTATTGATCAATAAATGGCCTCTTAACAGAGGGGAGAGGGTTGATTTAAGTTTAGCAACCTGCTACCTACCAGAAATTATATTTTTAATATCCAATGATAGATGAAACAACAAGCATATAAAACTGTACCAGCCAACTCTCTCCAAACACCACTGAAGGTGCACTGAACAACATGACAAAATTTTCACCCACAGCCACAAGTATTATTGTGCTCCAAGTTAAGCACCATTTAAGTGCTCTTCTGATTGAAGCTAAATACAAGTTAATATCGTGACCACTAAGCGCCCACAGCGTCCTGGTTCCCTCCTGATATGAGACTTTACAAAATTAAATAAAATTGCCTCAATTTCACAGAAGTTCCACACATTTAGTACTGGATTAATGTCACTGGGGAAAAAATTCACAAAGCAAGTATTTCACACAGATCTGTGATTCAGTAAAACATTCAGTATGGCATCACTTTTGAAGCCTGTTCCTCTAACTGTACCGCTTCACAAACAAATAATTTCTTGAATAAAATACACTTTAAAACAGCCATAGAAGCAAATCTACTGTAGTTGGCAGAAGGAGCAGACTTGCTCAGAAGTCTGCCTGAAGCTGACAGTTTTTGGTATCAGTCACTCTCTAATTCATGTTCTCTTTTATCAGACTTTAAGCACAGAAGCATTTCACCTTGTTTCTTGTTCAGCTGGAAGCTCTTTCTATATGGTTGGCAAAAAGTAACTCCAAAAGCAGAAGCATCAAGATTACTTCATTTAGGCAAACCGCTGGACTGCCTCATACAGGATGAGCTTGATGAAATCACCAACACGGGTAACAGCGATGTTATCTGGTCAGTGGCTTAAGTTGAAGAAAACTGTTGAACAATATTAATCTACCCAGTATATTCATAATAAATAAGAACCATGCCACATTTCTATTTTCATGCAGCTGCACCAATCCACTTTCGTTTCTTTTCGGAAGAAACTGCAGGCTAAAACTACAGCTGAAAAAGACACTGAGATAGTTTTGTTGGCACTTCTGCAAAGAATACAGAATCTGTTCTCCCAGACTCTGCCCTGAAGACCACACAGCCAGCATTTATGCCAGCTGCATAAGTACCTGCATGCAAACTTAAGAAATCGTCCCTTAAATTCAGATAACTCAATTGTTATAAAGGGAAACATACACAGGGCCCTTTCTTGAGGAAATAAGGAATAATGTAACATGGGCTGCAATGCTGAATTTGCAAATCTGCCTGTTTTTACCAACCTGTATACTTACCAGCAGGCTGACGACACTTCCTGGCCCATTGACTGAAATACCAATTATCTCAAGCTAGCTCTCTACTTTGAGATGCAGAACAGAATCACAGAATGGCCAGGGTTGGAAGGGACCTCAAGGATCACGAATCTCCAACCCCCCTGCCACATGCAGGGCCCACCAACCTCCCCGTTTAATACTAGACCAGGCTGCCCAGGGCCCCATCCAGTCTGGCCTTGAACGCCTCCAGGGACAGGGCATCCACAACCTCTCTGGGCAGCTGTTCCAGCACCTCCCCACTCTCTTTGTAAAGAACAATTCAGCGTTTTCAGTTTGATAGGCTTGATACACACTTTTCCTCCTATCAAGCCAGAACTGGAACATTTCCATCCATGAGGATGATCCTTGAGTGGTTCCTTCTTTACGGGTAAAAACTCTCTGCTCAGCTCCCCTCCATATTTTGCCAGCCGTGACAAATTCTGAACTGTATTACTAGCAACCATCGAGCTTCTACTGACAGCCACATAAGTGCAGTATATCTGGGGGAAAAAGCAGCTGCAAAAACAATGACCTGTTACAGGAAGGGTAAAATGATTTGTTCCCGTAACAGAACTAGGCTCCATTCTACTCCTAGCACACTCAAATAATGCAGAGCACATTTTTTCCTCCTGTAAGAATGATGGATGTACGATGTGGTAAGAACTGTTTTCTTCTGCTCTAGCTACATTTTATTTCTTACCTCACACAACACTTTGTCTGCATGAAATGGATAAATATTTGACATTGCATGATTCCCAATGCTCTCTTCAATATAAAAGTTTTTTTATTTAATTAAACATTTTGCTTTCCTGTGTACTAATTAGATTAACGACAGGTTGTTGTTTTTTTCCTTGTTTTTGTACTCACTGTAATTACAAAACAAATTACATAATTTCACAGACCTATAAAAATCCTGACATTATTTCATTGGCTCTGCCAGCCAGGATTTGAATAAGAACGGAATCAGAGCTAATGAAGTCAGCACTAAAACTGTCATATAATCTTTCTGAATACATAAGAAGTTCAATGTGAAGTAAAAATAAATCATTTTTATGACTGCTTCCTGACATGTGTAGGGGAAGTATAGATGACGAGGTAGAAAACACCAGTAATTATGAAAATGTCAAATATATGACGTGAGGTATGTGAAAAAGCCAGTAAGAGATGAAAGTAATGTAAAAACATACTTTGGGGTTTATTACTGGCCAAGTTTGTGCAGTTTACTTAAAGATAGCTATAAAACCAAGAGGTACTTGGTCAGTACTTGGTACCAAGAGGTACAAAGATTTAACGTCTGCTTTAACTGCAGTCTGTTACAGGCTAAGCTTATGACCAAAGGTCTATCCAGTTTCCCAGGTGATGTAACAAAGAATAGAAACATTGAAGTGGGGAAAAAAGAAGAACCACCAAGCAAATAATTCTACCGTGACTTCAATATCATGCATTTACATATTTTCATCTCTATAAAAGGAAATTTGCAGCTTCAGTTTAACAATGTGTTTTTATCTTGCAGTGGAAATATTTGAGAGATATAGAAAATCCTTCTCCCCCCACCCCCACCAAACTTCTACAGATACAGGGTACTCTGTACCCAGGATGACAGCTATCAGGAGCAGCTTTGTTTGCTCACAACACTAGATGGAACATGAGTCCTCAGAGTGCTTGGCAATGGTTTCATTAATGGCACTCTCTGAAGTGCTATATCACCTATGTAAACAATCGTTCTCACAATTTCTCTCATAAAGACTAGAAGTTAGAGCAACTCCTATGGTTCCCCGTAGCTCTTGGCAAGGGATGATCTCACTTCCTTCTCCCACTCCCTTACTCTTACCCCACCAATTCCATTCCCTCTCATTAAATAGCAGGCAGATGCAATCAAGTTCTTCCTGGCCAGTAAAATCTGTTAAAAAACACATCCCTTCCCTTCCTCCTCCTAGCATCCCTTCGCTTAAAAAAGATGACATCTTATACCTCAGGCAGCTGCATGACCTCAGAGGCCTTGAGAACAAGGTTAGGATGAGAGACCTACAGAACAGTGAAAGAACACACTTGCAGAAAGTTCAACATACACCATGTCATCTTCAGTTATTCTGTCTAGGGACCCAAGAGAAGTAAAGCCGTTGGCTTCCCCCACTTGGAACTCACTTTCCCTCCTTCTCCAAACACACTGCAGAGGGGCTGGGCTCATGAAAGTGTGCAGTGCTACCCATTTTTTAATGTGTAAGGGAAAACGATTGATGCTAATCCACCCTGGATGTATTAGAAATAGCTATTAATTAGGAATTAATATTGTGTACTCATGCTTCTTTTTCATGCTCTCATTGTTGCTTTTAGTCATCTGAGGACAACATTAAGAATATTTTTCTTCCTGAAATGGTTTTAGGCATTATCCTGGAATTAACTGTCTCTAAAAAATAAGCATTAAAAAATCATTTAACAGCTGGATACAACATCTGTCTTTCCCAGGTCATTAGTACTTAAGAGCAGTTAATTTATGAGACAAGGTAATGGAAAGACTTCCCATTAAAAGAAGAATCACACTTGGTTCTAGAGGTGTTGTGGTTTTTTTTAGCCATGTTTGAATGTTGCAATTCCAAATAGAAAGTCATACTTTTTAAATAGAAGTCATGCCAAATGGAAAGCGCCATCAACTTCTCAATATCCCAGTAATTCTGTGAAATCATGAGTCATCTTTCTTAGATCTCCATTTCAAGAAAATGCATGATTTTGTGTAGCCCTTTCACAACTCAGATTCAAGGTTGTAAAGTTTAAAATAACTCAGAAGGCAAGAAAAAGTAAATAAGAAGCACAGTAAAGACAACAGCATCTCATGCAGTATATTTAGAGGTTGTACCTCTAAAATTCTAGATCTTAAGGAAGTCAGGATTTCTTCAGGATGCACTGAGTAACCTCCATGCATATGAGGTAGGCAGTGCTCAGTCACTAGCACTGCTATCCTTGCTCTGAGCAATCTGGGAAGCTATACACGTCTCACAATCAAAGCTCACCACGGTTGCCTGTTCTGTCTGGATATAAAATTAGTAATGTTTCTTTACATTATCGTGGTTTCTTATAAAAACGTTTATTCAAGACAGATCTAAAAACTAAGAATGCAGAAAGACACAGGAGCATCTCAGCACAAACAACAGATTTTACAAGGTCTGGCGAAGAAGGAGATCAAAATTTAACTTCTAGACTCATACTCTTAAAGATAGACACTTTTAGAGTCAATGAAAGAGCTCCATGCATGTAAGGTATAATGGATTACAATTAACACTGGGGTGTTACAGTGCCTTCGGTTCATTCTGCAATATGACTTGTATTTCAAACCAAATTGCCATAGGTAGAGTGAACCTCCTCCCACTCAGGTTTCAGCACGCAGCTAAGACCCGCATCTGTTCTGAATTATGGCTATAACTCAGGCTTGATTTAACTATTATTCAAAGTCAAGCCTCCTCTGTATCGGTGTATTATTACACCAGCATTGTCAAACCCGAACAGCCCTCATACAGCATGCTGGTAGTTGTAATGACTCTTAGTAATATCTGTTGTTCACAGAAGCTGCAATCATAAATAAATTCATTCCAGAGGCTGTAGAAATACAGGAATGCCAGAATGAGAAACAAAACAGCACATCCAGATTGTGCATCTAGGCTGGAACAAAACCGATCCACAACTTCAGCAAAAGGGTTTTGATTCTAGTTTTCTAACCACTGGCAAGCTCCAAAGAGTCAAGCTTGGCTTCAGCACCGCTCCTTCTCCTGACCCAGCTGCAGTTTGTCAAAATATAATCCCATCTTTAATTGCTCAATCCATCCTTTTGCTACACATTTCGTGCTGTTAAACTAGTTATTGAACTATGCCTTCCCATTCTCCCACATTCTCTCAAGCCCTACTCTGAACATTACGCACACTTTTTCCACACGTTACATAAATTGTTTCCAGCACTCCTAACATTTTAGAAATGCAAACACATATGTAGCCTAAGACATGTTTAACTCCAAATATACTGTAAATGGGTCAACTTGCAATTTGCAGTCTCCATAGGAGGAAGGACAATTTGAATAAGATGTTAAAAAAATACTTAATAGGGGATGCATAAACCTGTACCAGTTAACTTGTAGAGGTATGAATTTCTTTACATTTTTTATTTATTTTACATGGTGACACTGAAAAAATCTTCAGTGCTGGCCTTATAATGCATTGACCTGAAAACATCACAGTCAGTTTCTGTGAACTATGGCTTGCAGTGGTATCATACACAGCGGTACTAAGAATAACTTCCATTTGAAGGTGGTGGGGCACTGGAACAGGTTACTTTATGCTGTGATTGATGCCCTGTCCCCGAAGACTTCAAAAGCAAGGCTGGATAAGGCCCTGGGCAACCTGATCCAGCTGTGGTGCCCCTGTTCATTGCAGGGAGTTGGACTAGCTGGCCCTCAGAGGTCCCTTCCAGTTCTAAGGGTTCTATGATTCTATGTACACAATATCAACATATGTTATATATTTACTGAAAAATGAATATAGCAAAATCAAAGTTGGACTAAGATTTATAAGGAAATATAAACAAAAATATATAAAATACAAAATAAGTTAGTCTCACCTGGACTCCAATCTCATCTCATCTCTATCTTTCCACCCTTATGCTAAGCAGTACAGCCCTTATGCTAAGAGATTCTTGCAATGCCTGTACAGAACGGAACAAAAATAATGCACCAATTAACAAATAATAATTCAAGCACAACTCAGTAAAGCCTCATTTTTTAAGTATTTATAATTTGAGAAATTGTTTCAAAACAAAATGCAGATTTCACAATCTAAGGATATACTTATTTTAGCATAATACTCAGTAAACTGTTCAGCATTACAAGGGCACACGCACATGTGTGCAAGTACATATCTACATCCAGAAAGTGCCTTAACTTCAGGCTTTTACACACACTAACAGAAAATTTAAAATTCTGCTATTCTGTGAAGCCAACATATTATTCACATTTCAATTGTGGTGAAGCAAAGAGAAATCAAAAATTTCTCTCCAACATCAGTGAGAGAGCACCTGTTGCACCAACTTATAACCAGAGGCTGAGGTACCGCATCTGCACCACTGGAAAATCTGTAGTGCTGCACCAAGTCCTCAGGCAGAAGCTCAATTGGAACATTGCTCAGTACACTCACGAAGTAAAAATAGTAAGGAAAAGAACTTCATTGTGCAATTTCTTCTGCACATTTAATGAAGAATTCAAAATGGACTTAGTTTCATCTACCATCAGGCTATAAATGGCTACATCAGCAATCACAGATAACTCTATCAGTATTTCGTAAAAACTAATTTCCAGCTTTAAAAGCTGCTGTATTTTCAGATTATCTGCTATAGTGTAGGCAATACATTGAGCAATAACATTATGAGATTCAAACAGTACAAGACCACATCTCACACCTTTGAACAGCAGTACTAGTCACTTATTTGCACACATCCATTGCTTGCGGCTAGAAAACAATACATTTTTGTCTATTTTCATTCCAGGGATGATGATTTTCTTCTGTAATACACTTGGACCATCTTCTAAAATTCGGTGGAATTCTATCTTCCCTCTGAGATAATATTGTGCCCCGAAGACTCTCCACTAAAAACTGCACCATTTGCTACCTGTCAGATGGCTGAAGGCACTCACTCAAGCAGCCAGCAACTGGAGAGGATTATAGCTCACAAATGCTGCCAGTATCAGTGAGACAGCAAGTAGCAGACAGTTCATTTTACAAAAACTTAATGGACTGTATGGCCCTGGCTGCTTAATACAAGCACTGTCAAGACATCTAAGTAAAAAGTCTCAGCTGTCACTGCTGACAAGCTGAGCAGAATTATTTGTCACACTAGACTAGATAAGAGACCAGTAGTGTGGTGTATGGTGAGCTTCCCATACATCTCCATACTGCAGCCTCAGACAGCAGGCATATGGTTTCTTCCAATGCACTGGCAGTGTAACGTAATCTTACCACAAGCAGTATGGCCAGAGTATTATTCTTCAGCTTCCATATTTTAACTAAATCATCCTCCTTTGTGCTCAGCTTTACATGTTGTAATTAAGTGCTCTCTGATTTCCTCTCCATTTTTTTCTGAAAAAGACAGAATGACCAATCTCCAGATCATTAGCTAGCGCAATCCATGTCATCAATGTCAAGTTGTATCAGCTGAAAAACTAACCTGGTGCTTCTGGTCTATAATACAAATTCCTTCAGCCTGCTATTTTTTTTCTAACCCCATCAAAAAGTTTATCACTCATTATCTTTCAGCGAGTGTACACTAATTAGGGGAGGAAAGACATCAAAAAAGGTAATTCTTTCTCCACTGCTTACATACCAGAGCTCTCATTAGCCCGGTCCTGCATGTTGTCTACATTAAGATATATACCATCTTTCTTCACAAAGGAATGTGACCTTAGAGTGCTACTGCTCCTCATAACAAAACAAATGAATGCTTTTCACTTATTGGCATTCATCCTGCACAGCCACACTGATACTAACACTGAAGAAAACCTATGCAAATTGCTTAGAAACATCTGACTGATCAGAACAGTTCCACAAAGCTAACAGCACAGTGCAAGTTTGAATTGTCAGATCTCCTTCCTTTAGTCAATACAAAAACAATTTATTACACAAAGTTGTCAGGAAAGGATCTTAAGGAGTGGAAGGAATGGCAAGAAATGGAAGTAATAATATAGACTGAATCAAGTTATATAGGGTTGTCAGACAAAGATAAGGAGTAAAGAACTGTGTAAGTGACAGGAAATAAACGGATCGAGGCAAAGTGCCTACGCTGCACAAGAGGCAGTGTTGCATGCTTGCAGCTTTCCTCTTGTTTTACATCTGGGCTCTCCTCCAAACTGCCAGGCATAATGCAGCACCACTTTGGTGCAGCCTTTCAAACGCTACAGGTCATCACAGCATTCAATTCAACAAGTATATTCGTACTTCAGTTCCTAGAAAACAAAATGGCTATAATAACCAAATGGCAATTGTTTCCAACACTGCTTTCCACTCAAGGACATACACCTCTTCTGAAACGTTCCCTCTCAGAGAAGTGTTAAAAGTTACAATTATGGAGATGTTAGCAAGGAAGCAAAGCCTCAGCGAATGAGTTCAACTGCAGTCATCATTATTGAGTTTGCGACGTTTGTCGAATTGATGAGTGTAAGATTGCTCCAGTTAAAATTAAAAACAGGAAATGCCAGCACATCTCATTTCTCAAAGACCTTCTCCACTTCTGAGCAGTGGATCTTCCTGTATTATTTCCTGCTCACTGTAGGCAAGCAACAAAGTTATCAGTCTGTCGACAGAAGTGAATCTATGTGTCAGAGAGATGAGGCCTGAAGAAACAATTAATAAGCACTGCTCTTCTACACGTGCATACATCCATAAAAGCAAAACACATCCTCCATAGAAGAAAGCTCACATGCCTCATCAGTGCACCTGAGACAGACATTCTCTGTGGCTGAAATTCATTCATGAATGTAGATTGTACACAGATTAAACCCCACCTAACACTTCAAAATAAAGCAGAACACACAGGCCTTGCCCAGAGCTCATTCTGCCTCCAAGCTGAGCCCGTAGGACGTGGTTCTGACACGATGCAAGCAACAGCAGCTGCATCTTGGGAAAGCATTTCTGGAGGCGCAGTGCACTTCAGAAGACAAATCCACATACCGATGACCATCTAGCAGCAGTAACAGAGCCTAATGCTATGGGGATAGTGTACTGAATTGCGGTATCACAAAAATCAGTATCATGTTATTGCAGAATCAAGGCCAGGAAGTAAAAAAGATCAAGTAGCTAATGAATAAAAATTAAAATTAATATGAGAAATAAGTGCTTACAGTAAAGGCAGATGCTTGCTAATACACACTATTGTAAGTGTTTAAAAAGTGAACAGCTGACCTATTTAATGAGCACTCAAAGGATTCAAAAAATGCCAACAGATACAGCATTAAATTTCATAGACACTCCCCTCCAAAAAAAGCAGTCACTGTACAAACAGCAAATAACCCTTGTGAATGTAGTTAACAAGACATGAGAGAACTGCAAGAGATAACCTCAAAAATAAATGCAAGCATTCTGAAAGGGGAGTACATCATTATAATTCTAGATTAGGAAAAGACCTGTGCATAAATTCACTGATGAACGTGTTGACTGATTGGTCAGGTCAGTAGGGAGGAGTTAACAATGCAGCACACCCCTTACCCAGATATCATTAACTCAATCTAACAGACCAAGAAACAAGGAGATGACAATATGTTTATTACACAGAAATGCATAACAAACGGAAAAAAATCAAATAAGTCAGTAAGAGAAAAGGAAAGTTAAACCATGAACAGTTTCACCAAAGCTAAAGTAATTAAGTGTAAAGCTACAATTGTAAGACATTAACTCAACTTCTAGATGTTAATACAAACTTAAATTTGTCTTCCACAAAACAATGACCAGAAAGCATACTTAATGATTAAATATTTCCATTGAGAATCAATGCTCTCCTTTTTGAACTTTCTGGTTTATTCAATTTTCTTTCTTCCCCACAAGATTTGGAGTAGGAATTTTGAGGCATCTATCCAGAAAGACTTGCAAGCTTGCGCTGCAAGATTTCAAGAACTACGTATGTTGGCACAAGCAAAGTGCAAACTGACTGCATCAGAAAAACTGCAAGACTGACATTTGTGGTTGGAGCAATTCATCTAGAGAGCACTACAATATATCTTCACTTCTCCGTGTAAAGTAACAAGGTCTAAACATTAAAACTTGCTGTGAACCAACAAAATACTGCGCAAATAAAATTGCAGAGCTAAAAGGAGAACACCTAACCTCAGTAACCTTCATCCCATGTCACAAGGTTTTGCTGGTTCTTCTGAAGGCAACAAATGAGAAAGGCTCTTTCGACCGGGAGACAATACGTTTCAGCAAGGTCATTTATGCAACTGCATTACCCCATCCTAATGACCCCTGTCACTGACCCTGCTCAGCCTGACACAAGCAAAAGGCAAGCAAGCCCACAAGTCCTCCAGAGTGAGTATTCCTTCACTGCTTGCCTGGCAGTGGTGAGCAGCACCAAGGAAAGATGCAAGCAGAGCATACCGCCTGCCATCATTCTTCTCCCCCACATCCCGTATCTTACAATTCATTTGTTACAGCTTCAGGAAATGAGAGAGAGTGGAATGGCTTTCCTGGCAAATAAGAAAGCGGTTACTCAAGCAGGTAATTTCTTCTACTCTTTTTTTTTTTTTTTTAAAGCTATTTCCAAATTTAAATCAGCCATCTACTCCCCTTAAATTCTCCCTTGCAATGAAAGGAAACCCCCAGAAAGAACTTTTTAATACCTCTCCTGGTGGGACAAAAATCGATACATTTTAGCCCATTTCTTTTTAATAAATGCAATGATTTTAATCAAATTTGTTCAGAGAACAGAAGATTAGTTAAAGGAAAGAAGTAAATGAAACATTAAATGAAGGTATCACTGGGAATTAAAAATGTAATTTTATGTTATTACCAGTGGTATATTATGAATAAAGAATATGCAAAACGCAATTAATATGCAGCACAATATGAACAGCATTTGAGAAAAATGAATTTGATATGTAGGACAGAAAGGTCACATTCTTAAAGCCAATTCAATTGGCTTCGCTCTGTTCAATTTCCTCATGTGCTCCTCTTTAAATACTTCCAGGGACAGGGGACAGTCACTACTAAGTTCTGACATACTTGAAGGTGACTACAGTTCATGACAGACAATGCAGTATATTCCCTATACAAAACAAGACAATTCTTGCAAGCTTGTTTTCAGTTACATAGAAAGCTTTTTCACAGATGGAGCTACGTGGAACACACAACATAGATCAACAGTTCATAAGAATACAAACACTACAACAATGCTACAAATTATGAAAGTAAAAAGAGGTTTCTTGAAAGTTAATTATAAGCTTTATGTAAAATTACAATTCAGAATCACTCGCCAGCGTATAAAGTCGTGATTTCCAAAGCCATGCACTGTTCTCCATAGAACAGTGTTCCCTCCTCTCTCCATTTGGGGAGAGTAGAAAACAGGAAGTAACATGGCTGTTTGACCAACAGTACTTTTACTGTAAGGGACCATCCAGGTACCTTCCTTCCATAGTATAATAGATTCTTTAACCGTGTTGGAGCTCAGATTAAAACTGTATGCACGAGTCCTGTTTTTCTAAGACAAACATACCAGGAAACTGAGACCAATGAAACTAGTGGACTCTTATAATTACGACCATCAATACTATGTGTATGTTAAGATTTCACATACAACAGCAAAACAATCTGAAAAGGATAAATAAGCCAAAGTTACTCTAGAGCATCCACGAAACCAGCAATTATTTCATCACTTTCCTCTAGGCATTATTTCATTCTTCCAGTCTAATTGCTGTTTCATAATTATTTCCTTATTCCAACCTATGTAACCCATCGACATCTCACTTCTAATAACTGGCATTCTGTGGTTCTTCAAAAGAAGAAATGTACATTTTAACAAGTAGTGTTTATAGAGGGCAACTGTGATCATTCTGACAAACCTTCTACGCTGCACACATGGATGAGCTTAGCTACACAATTTGTCTGCACCAAGCCCAAAGGTGTCCAGCTGAGCTGGATCACATCCTTTAGAGAAATATAGCCTTAACTTAGTACTTAAACAGTAATATCATTAATTGCTTTGATTTTTTCTTTAGCTACAATTTACAGCTTCACTAACATAGTGCACTAAGCTTCCAAATATTTAATACACAAGTGTTACGTTTATAAACTGATTCCTAAGGATCAAACATTTAATAAATTTAACTTCAAGAGACAATTCTTAATTCCAATCAGGCCTCAGGCCTGATATCATAACCAAATTTTCCCTTTTCTGCAACAGGAAACACCATCAGAAGCTCACAGCTTCACCCAAGCTCTCTACCACCAGCCAATTCATCCACAAAAAAAAAAAAAGCAAAAGCAGAAAATGTTGAATACTGACTAGCAGAAACACACATGGAGAACACTCTTCAAAGTGTTATTGCAGCCTAGAGATCAATAATTCTGTGTTTGAGCTTGTCAAGTTATAACGTAACACCTCATATGCTGAACTTCTCAACATATCTATATCAAAGATGCGAATTTCAGGAGTTCCCTTTGAGTCATGAAGTATGGTTTTGTAATTTACACATTTCAGGGGTCAGTTATAACACAAACATATTAAATACATTAAATACTAGTGATACCATTTTAAAATACCAAGTTGTCATGGTTTAATACTTTTGTAATTCTGCTATTAGTATTCCACATCACAACATCATGTAAAGTATGGATAGTTCACAGAAGAAAACTACATTTCCCAGAGGACATCACGGTCAGGAGATAAGTCACGGGACCAGAACAGTATATAATCTCACTTCCGTGACTGATAACACACACTCTCCCGGATCCCTTGGAGCGTGGGGTGCCTTCCAGCCGTTTCGCCTAGAGCTTACAGTAGGCCTTTCGGTTTTTGGGACTCACTCTCTCTCTCTCTTTTGCTTAATTACAATTATATTGTATTATATTGTATTATTCTGTATTCTGATATAGTATTTAGTAAATAAGTGTGCCTCCTTAGATCGCTGCCGCTGTTTTCTTTTCCCCTTCCCTTTTTGGGCCAGCGGCCCTTTTGGGCCAGCTGC